>JACVQZ010000192.1:266976-330826 GCA_019828575.1 Talaromyces thailandensis
GAGGACTGAAGTGGGGAAAGGTTCCATGTGAAACCTGCTTGCCTTATTCTTTCCCGCCTGGGATAAGGATTTCCGGGTACGCAGACGCGGTAAAGTCGAAGGCATTATGCACCGACTTTCGATAAGCGAAATCAAGGCAGTTCTCGAAAGAGACGAAAAACCTACCTTCATACCACTTGATACGCCTTTCGAATTTCGCGGAGTATCATACCCAGATCGACGCCCAGATTTCCTTCCTCTTCTGATAGACACCGAGTACATCGATCTCTTCAAGCGGCTACAAAAACTCGATCACCGTGGAGCTTTCCCCAGTTGGAATAAACTGAAGGACGGTAGTCAGTTCACGGCGAACGTGTTCGACTCACCCATGTCCAACTGCTGTCGACTTGGAGAAGTTTGAGGACTTCTCGATCAGGTACTTCATATCCTCGGCATCTATCAATTCTTCGAAGCCCGCAAAGTTGGTAGCAAACCAATCCATCAGCTCGGTGATAATGGGAAAGAATGGGTCGGGATAATGGCAGGAGAAGGCTCTGGTCAACTGGCTCGCGACATAAATGGAACGACCCCAAGGAATCTTGACCAGTCGCTCAATGCGAGCGCGCTACTGATCATGCTTGATCGGCGGTAGCCACGTGGTGGCAACCGAACTCCCCGGGAGCAGGTGGCCGATAAAATCAGTTAATGCTCTCTGGGTAAGGATGCCCTGCTTCTGTTCGTCCGACATGGCATTCCATACCTTATGCCGGAGGGCAAAATCATCTCCGAAAGAGCTTGTCTGCTTTGCTTCGGTGCTGTTGTATCGAAGTCTGACCGCGACGAGAGGCTTTGAACTTGGATACTCTGTTGCGCAGAATTCGACACGCCACATGGTATTCTAAGTTGATAAGCATAATTGAAGACTAGTTCACCCTTTGCTGACCCCGAAGTCCTTGTCCCAAATCGGGAAGAAGAGTGTCAGCGATTTGGACTTTGAAAAGTTTGACGACTTCTCGATCAAGTGCTGCATATGCTCCGCATCCACGACTTTCTCTAGTCCAAGAAAGTATGCCGCAAATCGATCCATCACCGCGTGGATGATTGTAAAGAAAGGATCGGGGTAGTGGGTCGTCTCCAAAGGAGTTGCCCTGCTTTGCATCCATGCTGTTGCAGCGTATCTATCGGAAAACCAACTAAACCAAAAGCAGCATACTAGATGATCTCGTATAGTAAGATAGAAAGATAGATGTAGCTAGCAAAGATGATCACGTAGCGTGTGGACTGTAGGAGGGGAAGATATACAAGACATGATGGAGAAGACAGAGAAAAGGAAGCTCGGGATTTTATATGTACACGATGACACGTGACAATGTCCAATTCTTTGTTATCATCTCCAGGCCCTGATATGTACAAACGCCTCGCCCGACTTCTCTGGAAACCCCCAACAAAGAATCAGCATGGAGTCGGAAAAAATACAAACGGAGTGCTATTCCAGCCTACCTGGGTTTCTTCAAGACCCAGAGAACTATCAAAAAAAGGAGAACGAACGACGAGTACTCCAATAATTCAGGGTCCACTCAGAAGGACTAGTTACACGATGCGGCTTTTATGTCGAGCAATAGTTTGCCCTGGCGTTGTACTCCGTAGAACAGAGCATAGGAGTACATTAATCACGCATATCTCCGATGTTCACGGTTTGCCAACTTTTGAGGCATTCCAGATTCTCTCAAGTATATTGACTGAGGGAATTGATTGATCAATGGCAGAAGCAGATCGCTCTACGTCATCGGATACTCCGTTTGGAGCGTTACATGTACGAACGGGTCCATACATACAGACGATACATACTCCGTACATTCATACGCGGGGCACGCATGAAATCTTTT
This sequence comes from Talaromyces thailandensis, assembly GCA_019828575.1. NCBI lineage: Eukaryota > Fungi > Ascomycota > Eurotiomycetes > Eurotiales > Trichocomaceae > Talaromyces > Talaromyces thailandensis. The sequence goes on from JACVQZ010000192.1 coordinate 268,842, forward strand.
GACCATCACAGCGGGGGATCATTATAATAATATGCTCACTTTGTAGCCCAATTGGCTTCTTCTTCACAAGTGCCTACGTAGTACATAAGGACAGGAGAAGAGCGAACTCGCGTATGAGGTCAGACCTGTGGAGTAGCTGTACTAGTTAAGTAAAAAAGTGTGGGGGAAGAAGACCTTCATGCTCAGACTCGGTCCGGTACTCACGACTGCCAACAACTTAACTTGCGAGGGGTAAAACTTTACTGCCAATTTGTCTGTCCGAGATCTTGGGCTGGTCGAAGTAAGATGCCAAGTCGGTTTGATGCACACATGACCCTCTCTCGGTAGTAACAGTTTGATATCAAAGCGGCAGTGTGGGTGGTAAGGCTTGAGGGTATGCATGCTATTCATGAATCAGAAGGTACATACATACATACATAGTAGTATGTAAAAAAACCAAGCCTTGTAACTATCCCATGTTTGATGTATGGCATTGTATGCATATACTGCGTACATAGTACGGGTACAAAGTGGCGAGATCCACCGTCAGCGGCGGAAGGTCAACCAATCGATGTACCAGGCTAAAGGACTGTATGTATCCGAAGGAGTAGATCTGGCAAGGTTGAAACAGATGGGAATGATGCGATGGTGTGAGTTTGTATCGTGGATGTCTACTGGCAGTGGCAGTCCTTGCATTTCGACATGTCCACGTTTTGGCACGCACACGGGTTTCTCTTGGCGGCTGGGCGAGTGCTTGATGTCGATATAATTTGTTCGGTTAGTTGAAGCGAGGACACCCATCCAGGTCCTCGTTGTTGTAGTTAAGTGTGTGTTGTTGTCTTTGTAATGGATGAGTCTAGATGGAGACTCTGTCTTGGACTCTGTATGAATCAAAAGTAAGGCGACTTACTACGTACAGTCCTGAAGACTAAAGCTGATAAACATGATGTGCCACGTGATGAAATGGAATGACTAGAGATACGGTCCATGGTTTTGACGCCGTGACTCGAATCATCGCGAAGGTCAAGAATTCAGGAGACGACGATTGAGTCATTTCGTACCATCTGGTAAGTATAATACAGCTAGTCCACAAGAAGAATAGCCAGTATCAGTCCCCATCCACTCAAGTGGCTCAGCTCAGCCCCCTGAGGCATTTTCTATTTTTGCTCCTTTTCTTGCGTAAGCTGTGCCACCTGTCAATGGATTGATACCCAGTCGAATGATAGATATCAATGATAGGTAATGTAGATAAGTGCAGATGGCTTAAAGATATGGCAGTCCATAGAGACATGCTCGGAGTATGTCGTATCATTCAGGGCCCACCTTGACTCATCAATCGTGGTACTACGTAGTTAAGGAGCCCGCCAATCAGACAGACTGTCTTGGTCAGCCGCTGGTCACGATACGGTATTGTACAGTACTGCAGCCGGTCCGCACGTCAAGGCGCGTCACACGAGTCACACGACTTGCATACAAAAGAACCAAGTGGGCCGGTAAGCAGGTAATAACGGTACGATTCGCCGTATGCCGAACTGCGTTAGACTTACCCAGCAAATAGACCCAGGCCCAGACAGGATTCTCGCGTTAACGACATCACTCAAGCTGTTTGTTCATTCTTTCTTCTTATATGCAATCAGATTCTTTTCTCCTCAGTTCTTCTTCCAACATACTCCGTACAAACACCATTCTTCAACATAGTCTCCTCTTTGAATTGCTCTCTCAACTCGAGTCCACGAACCGGCGACAAAGCCATCTGTACTCGGTACTCGGTCCTCCCGTCCAATAGCAGCTCGCCTTTTCTCCGTCACATCTTGCTGCCATCGTCACGACGACACAGGTAAGCCAGCCAGTATTCCATCAACACACAGAATGACAATTCAATTGCACCTCCACTTCAAAAGATCATTTTCAATGTGACCTGGAAATTATTTCTCCCCCATCTTCCCAGTCAGCTGGCCTCGTTGCTGTGCAAAACTCTTCCCCAGGCGGTGAACATCCTCCTACTGATTGGGCCTCTGATAAGCGTCCGTCGATTTACTTGCATACGTATCTCCCTGGCAAACGTTATTTTCAGAGAAAAGGAACCAACACCGTCGAGGGGTAGTGGCCCAGGCCCGTGACCAGAAAACTACTCGATAAACAACGCACTTATTTGACTACCTACTTGTCCCTGAAATATATATATATATATTGGTGTTCCTTTTCTCTGTCTCCTTTTGTCCTGCTCTTTTTGTTCCGTGTCATCGTCATCGTCGGCTACATCCGGTTAAGCGTGGAAAGAGCCAGACTGCCTGACACCGGAATTGCCTCACGCTCAAATTCTTCCTTCTCACTCTTACCACCACCACCACCAAGGAATTGTTGTCATTGGATTGCTTTCGAGTCATTCGCACTCAAATCACCACCTTTTCACTTTTCATTTTCTGCCCCTCTCATTCGAACTGACGGGATTACGTACAGCCAACCTTCTGTCATTGCATGCGTCATTGCCCACCACGGCTTCCTACACTTCTTTATAGCGTCAACCCACCATGTCTGCTCCGTCAGCTCCGGTGATACCGCCCCGTCCGGCCAGGTCTCCGCGCACTCTAGGCGCCGATATTCCTTCCATCCCTCCTCGTCCGATTAATCGCCGCCTGGATCGCTCCGTCTCCCCAGGCAGAGACAGCTATGCTCCCTCACCGTTGAACGGTCCTCCGGGACATTCGCGCACAACGTCGAATGACCTCCCAGCTCGCCCTCCTAGCGTGACTATTCCATCTCTCGGCGAGGAGGGTATCGAATATGCGGAGCTGAGCAGCGAACCCGCCGAGACCAGAAATGTGGGCAGCGATTTGAAGCTACACGCCCCCAAGCCTTCCTTGCCCACTTCGAGCGCAACGGCTAGAGTACAAGCTGTTACTCGTACTGATTCGGACCAAGCTGCGGCAGCTGGTCTTGGCAAGTCTTTTTCACCAGCCCTGGAAGATTCCGACCAGCGCAGCCGTTCTATACACTCGAAACCCACTGGTTCTCGTGCCGAGTCGAATGCGTCAAGTACTCGCCGTCAATCCATGCAGTTTGAAGAAGAGCAAGGAATTCCCGAAATCGGTCAGCGTGTACCCATGCTTGCCTATGCCGGTGACGTTCAAGCTCCTTCCCCTGCACCTCCCCGAAGCGGATCAGCTTCCGGTCAGCGTGTCAGCCGCCACCATCATCGCACCCGTAGTGGTCGCGACGTTTTTCTTCCTCCTGGTAGCTATGGTCTTCATGGCCATGGTGTTCACGCCGCCGACAGGTTTGAGAAGGCGTGGTATGACAAGCACCCTGACGAGCTAGCTCGTGAAGAGCAGGGCCAGTACGGTCCAGCTATTGCCGAGCGATCTGCTTGGGCTCTTAGCAGTGACGACCTTAACCGTTTGGTCAAGAGCTCCGATGCTGACGCCAGTGTTGGTCAGTTTCAACCTACATCGCCGCTTTGGGTTTGATTTGCTAACATACGATACAGGCACATCACCAGCTTTTGCTGGCACACCTGCTGAAGAGGTGGGCTATATTGCAACTGACGAGCTCACTCGTCAAGATACCCAGCCCGCCGTGGAGTCCCCCCTTCGCCATTCCACCTTTGCGACATCTGAATTGACACGTACCAAGAGCGCAATGTCAACTGCAAGCAGCGATGGTGGCCGAGTTATCCATGTCGACGAGCCATATCATTCTTTGCATCACCCAGATGGCTTCGCCCTTACACCAGAGCCACCATCAGTAAACGACTACGACGAAGCCGTCGAGGATGACGAGCCGATTCTTCCAGCCGACGAGTCTCGCCCAGGCTCCGCTTACCTCCACCCTGCCGTATCCCCCAGGCGAGCAAGCACAGATTTCCATGATCTTGAGCGAGTTCGAAGCCGTACTCCCAGTGCACCAAACAGTCGCCCAACAAGTTTGCACGGTGCTCCTGCTGGTCTTACCCGCTGGAGTTCCCGTGGCGAAGAACATGATGATGTACACACACCCTTGGAAGATGTGGAGGAGTATGAACCACTGTTCCCCGAGGACGAGAAGTCGGGCAAACCTTTGTCAGCGGCGGAGCGTTTCCAGAAGCGTGCGCAACTTACAAAACAACGTTTCCCCAGTCAGGATATTTGGGAGGATACCCCGGATAGTCTTCAATTACATGCCAGCGTGTCCACTCCAGACTTGCCCGAAGATCAATCAAAGCCCAAGTTTGAAGCCCCAGAAGCAGAGGCACAACGCAAGCGCGAAGCAGATCAGATTGATTCGCACAAGGTCGCCTCTCATATATTACGCGGCCAAGGCTCACAAGGCCGCCAACCGAGACCCGACGCAATCAAGCACCGATTCCCGAGTCGAGATATCTGGGAAGACGCGCCGGAGAGCCACCAGCTCATGACAACGATCGAACCTTCTGAACAAGACGCAACAAGCCCCGACACAACCAAAGCCCCGAGTATTTCGTCTCGACCTAGCATTCCGCCCCGACCTGCAAAGATCGTAAAACCGTCTGACGGATCGACGGATGAGAAGAAAGCACCTGGTATTCCAGATCGTCCCAAACCTCAAATCCCTGCTCGTCCTTCGAAGCCAGCTTCTGGTGATGCTGCAGCACCTCCTGTCAACAAAAACAAACCTGTGATTCCCGCAAGACCCAACGGCGGCAAGATTGCTGGTGTCAAAGCAAACTTCTTGTCCGATCTAAACTCACGACTCCAATTAGGACCCCAGGCACCTAAACCCGCTGAGAAGGAAGAAGAAGTTCCAGAAGAGAAAGCGCCACTTGCTGACGCTCGCAAAGGTCGTGCTCGTGGTCCAGCCAGGAGAAAGCCTGCTGCCAGTTCATCGTCAGAGACAAGACTGCCATCTATTCCAGAGATTCGTATAATGGATCCTTGGAATGTCTGGGAACTTGGCGTTGATGGAAACTTGACCGTCGGATTGCCCGAAAAGAAGGAGCCAATTGTCGAAATCAAGCCTCAAGCTCCAGATGCCGATATCGAATCAGATCAAACGGCCATGGCTCCTCCTCTTGCGAAGAACATGGCAGGTGAAGACGCAGATCCAGTTCTCGCCTCGGCCGGAAAAGGCATCGAGCCCGAGATTCACGAAGCCGCAAAGACTGAAACTATAGCGCACCACGAAAACATTCAAACGAGCGAGCACGTGTCACCGAAGCAGTCCGTTGATCCACCGACAGAGTCAATAGACACACAAGTCAAGTCGATAGACCCTGAGCCAACAACGGACCAGATTATCGAGCAATTGGCTGCCAGAGCCGACGGCAAGACGAGATCTGATGGAACAATAGACGCTGAAGAAACTTCTGTTTAGTGGTTCCAGAAGGTCGTTTTATTGCCAGTGAGAAATTCTACAAAAAAAGTTGGAGAGGAACGAAGTATGGATCTTATTCCTGGTGCGGTCGTCGATGTTAACTTCTTCATGATTATGTTTAATATAGCCATTGTATCAATTCTTCAGAACCTTTACGGTTGAGAAAAGAAAAGCTGATGTGTATCGTAATCCGGACTGAGAAGTATTCTGAGTTGTATCGTGTAACAACTGGTGTAGGTTTGTCAGACCTCAAAATAGAGGATAGATTTATATATGTAAGATTCACATTATCTCTATGCTATCCTATCATATCACTCAAACTTCCCAGCGACTCGTGCCTATCTAAGTTTCTCATATTTACATAGCAAGAAAGTTGTTAGTGTGGATGACATAAACTCCCGATTCCATCAACGTATAACTACTTCAAGCTACCTAGACAAGGTTAGAACCTTCTTCCTACAACCATAATCTAATTTATGCCTCGATGACAGCTGCGTTAAAATAAAATGGCAGCCCAACTTCAAGCACTATTACGCTTCCTCTCGCAAGATGCCAAAGTCCCGCTCGCATCTGCCATGGGGAAGATCAAGGAACTTCAAGAAGCCGGACTACAAAGGTATGTCATGTCCTCTTTTACCCAATCCTACAATGACTTGCAAGCAACTAATTGTTTCATAGTGCAGACGACATCTCGCGCTCAAACTTGGATACGTTACAACCCATATTCAAGGATAGCAAAGTAGCCAAACAAGTCCTCAACGCCGCGAAACGCGTGACCAAGGGCGGCGCCCAAAAGCGAGGCTCGTCCGTCTTGGACGACAACGACAATTCAACAACATCGTCATCATCATCAACATCAACCAAAAAACTAAAACTTCCCCAAGATATTGGAGGTGTACAGCGTACACCCTACGAAATAGAATCCTCCCTCTCCCTCCCACTAACCACCGCCTCCGAAGAAACTCTCCTCAAAACCACCCTGAGGACAAACCGTGCACCTTTAGTCCTCGCCTTTGCAGTCGCGGTGCTCAAATACACCATGCCGACGCAGCCGATGTCTAGTAAACTCAGTCTTGCGCAAGCGGTGGTGAGCGCGAATAGTAGAAGTAAAGCGGTTAGTTTGGGGATTGAGTCTGCCTCTTTTTCTACTGCCGAGGAGCAGGATTTGGCGGAGGGGCAGCCGAAAGTTAGGGTTTTGGGGAGGGAGGTTGCGGTGCTGAAGAGGTGGGATTATGATCCGTTTGAGGGGGGTCCGGAAAGAAAAGAGGGAGATGGAAGTGATGTGGGATTGCCGCCGGTTTGGGGTCTTGATATCGAGGCTTTGAGAAGGAAGGACGGTGGTACCGGCAACGTGAGATCGGGTCGTGCTCAGAATCAGACGACAATGTCGGGTCTTCCGGTGCATACACCTGAATCCGCGAGGTCGTATCTACTCAAGTCTTTCACTCTACTCAAAGACAACGACGAAGATGCCGAAATATCACAATCTCCAAAGAAGAAGAAATCTACAGACCCCCTCGCCGAAAAGGAGAGATGTCTCGGCCTGTTACTCCAGGCTTTGGATGTAGTATTCTCGTCCTGGGCCTCGACTCTCTCGGCAGAAGAATTGGACAGACGAGCGTGGGGTTGGTATGTACGCGTACGACCGGAGATTCAGGCAGGTATTGCCGGATGGGGGGAGAAGGGTAGTCTTAGGCTCGCTGATATACTATCTCTGAAACGATAGCCAACGGCTAGTGATGAATGATCGAATTACTATTGTAGTACTTCATTCTCGATGTTCATTAAAATATGCTCGTGGAATCCCGTCCAGACAAACAACGACACCCGACAGCTGTCCATGTGTCACCCTGAGGAACGAAAATACCCGGCCCTGCCCGTCGAAGTTCTCAATATAGGTGACATTGGACATATTATAGCGGGTCCGCTTCAACTCAATCTCCTTCTCGCTGGAGACGGTATGGTTGACATTGACATCGATGTCGATGAGTGTCCATGACTTCTGCGTGGAAAGATTCCTCCTGAAATAACAGCCACAAGGAATGAGCCATCCCTTGTGACGACCCAATCCAAAAAAGACTCGCGATAGTAGAGAGAAACGGAGAGGTTAGGCTGACTTTCTGTTACGACTTTAATATTATTCTTTAGGCCAGCATACGTACAGAATAGAGTCAAGCATGGTTCGTGTACATTTCTATCTCAGAGGGGTCTACTAATTTGATACGGGGAACGGCACAATCTCTCAAAGGCCATTTTCATTTTTCATTGAGGGTAAAGAAAGTTACACATGTCGGTTTATGACAATGATTTTGACTTAGTTCATACATTCCGGGAATACTCCCCAACACCTAAGTGATAGACATACGTGAATCCTCCTGTCTTCGTCTACTTCATCCCCTTCCTCATGTTGTCGTACTGAGAAGCCGGGTAGTTGAGCTCATTATCGGCGCGTTGGAGTACACCATTGCCACCGAGTGTATTGACAAGCTGAATAACACATTAGTTCAGATTTTAGATAATAGTCGAGCCACACCTACCGTATGAACCAAGCTCTCCGACCCAGTCTTGTCAGCACTACTCTCCCAAAAAATTCCTCCCCCGAGACCTTTGGACTTGATATAGTTGGCTTTGGTCTGCACAACGGCAGGAGTATCGTAACTGACCATGTACCGCTGCGCATGATCATAACTCCACGAAGATACCGACGAGTCCTCATGATACAACGTTCCGCCGGGTCGAGGAAGAGCCTTGTAGTCCCAGATCCCGTTGTCCCATGAACCTGGTCCGACGCCAGAGTAAGCTGTGCCAGGCCCATCTGTGTTTTGGAACGCTCGTCCGTAGAGGGGTATTCCGAGGTTGATCTTGCTTGCGGTGGCGCCGTTCCCGGTGTAAAATGTAATGGCTTGGTCGGTGTTGTATGGAGTCGAGTTGGGATATGCTGTTTTTTTGTACAGATTGGCATCCATGCCTGTGGGGGTGTCCCACTAGAGACGTCAGCTTTGATATGATTGATGGGCTGACGAACTTACGCTCCCGCTGTAGTCGTACGCCATCAGATTCCACATGTCCAAGTACTGATTCATAGCAGAGATGTGCAGTATTTCATAGTGGGAGGGCCCTGCAGGCACAGATGCACTAAGCAGGTAGTGATAACCGGGGGTATGTGCAGCAGCATAATTGTCCAAGGCCTACTCCTGTCAGCTGACTTTCAGGGATATTAGTCGAGTACTTACAGTACGAAGTTCTCTGAGAAGTGTTACAAAATTGTCCGCCTCAGTGTAGTCGGCTGGGTACTACTCGAATCAGCCACATTCGATATATCTTGGTATACAGCACTCACCTCCCAATCGATATCGATGCCATCAAATCCAAGATCTTGTACAAACCCAACAGCAGTCCTCACAAAGTTGGCACGATTTGCCTCTGAGCCAGTTGCCCCTGCAAATTTGGAGCTCCAGGTCCAACCACCAATAGACAACAACACTTTCAAGTTTCGGTTTGCCTTCTTCAAGAGGTACATTTGCTTGACACAGCCGTAGACATTGTGGCCAGGTTCGTTTGTTGGATCACTGGGGTACTTTTTGTCGATGTCTGCATTGGAATCACCGAGGGCGACGTTGCCAGTGTTAGGGTCGAGATTGGCAAATGAGTACAATATGTGTGTCAAGGATGGCACCATGTCAGCCAAATCCTGCACATGGAAATTTCGGTCATAGATTGCCTTTTCATAGTTAGCAAGAAATTATATATCTGTACCCTTCTACTCACCCAGTCCACATAGTATGCCACAGATCGGTAGTTGCCGTCGCGTTTCTCTGCATCATAAGGGGCTGCATTAACAACTAGCAAGCCAGCAAAGACAAGTAGAATCTTTGTGAAGAGCTGCATGGTGAAGCAGTCAACTCAAGGATGCACTCTTTCAAAGATGCTTTTGAGCCAGATAACCACAACTGTGCTGCAAGGAAGTGTGATATCAATATGGAGATAGAAAGAGGGAAGAGATCTGCCTGGGTTGATGACTGGACTTTATAGCAGAAAATCTTAGCGTGGTTCCTAGGCATGATATCCTCTTGTTTGATCATTCTGTATATGAAATGCCCCCTAATTTCCACTTGGTGATAGCAGGCGTTTGTAATTGCTCTGGTTGGTTTGCCCTAATTCGCAGAAGTACGCCCTACAGTGAGGCCTTTCACACGCCTGGTGGTCTCTTCAGATCTAGCCATGTTAGTCTACTAAGCTTTTTTCTCGAAATCTTTGTCATAAAGTGAACCAAGCGTTTCATCGAGGGGATCACCTGCTTGTACCTTGACTATGAGAGACAGGATTGGATGGTTGACGACTCAAGAATGTAGACCATTGGAACGTGGCCAAAGTCCAGTATCCCAGAATCACGGAAATTGGCATAAAAGAAAGAAGCATGAGTGGTGGTGACAAATTCCATTCTGAAGCCCTAATCACCGAAGGATGCAATAGCAACAAGCCACACAAACAACCTTTGTTCTCAGATTTTGTGATTGTGAAATGCCTCGAATTGCTGGTATAATCCTTGACACATAATTTTCAAACTCCCCGTCTGCCTTTTGAGGCTTTTTCCATGTGCCCTGGGCGTGTCACATTGTCATTTCCTGGTCCTAGTAAAGCGCGATGTTACGCGTACCAGAAAAACCTTCATTGCCAGTGTAACGCCCTGCGAGTGATTCTTTGCTGGTGATTTAAAAAACCAGGCAGCAAAGCTCTCCCGGAAGATGAAGTTGACATGCCTGTAGTACTAGCAGAGTTTCATAATATCGCTCTCTTGATGACCTCTAGCCGCTTGTTGAAGTTGTGTAACGATGAGGGAGATGAAAGAATTTATTCCTTCATTGAGGTTGAATGGGGATAGTAAAAGTAAAGAAAAAAAATTGACGGGATTTGAAAGAAGATAGAGGACATCTGAGGCAGGGCTCCTTCCCTTTTTGTTGAAATCCTTGGCACACTATTCCGTATATGGAGGATTCGGATATTCGGAATCCAAAGAAAGATCGAGAAATTGCTTCAATACTGATCACAACGTACAGCCAAGTTGAGCATTATAAATCAACTATAACAACTATATTAAGAATATTCTTTTAAATATTATTATTTATTTTTTTAGAAAAATTAATATGAAGCTATATATATATAAATCTTCTAATATTCTTTATTAGGATATTTAGAAGGATATGCCTTATATAATTAATAAATAGTATTTAATATAGTTATTATTTATTCTTATTTTCTTACTTCTATATTTTATTATTATAAATACTCTAATCTCATATTTAGTCTATTAGTTATAAGCCTAGAATCTTTATAAAGTAAAATAATAAGAAATTTAAAGTTATTTATAAAGTCTATTCCTTTATAAAAAAACTAATATTAGAGTATATAATAAAAACTAAATTAATAATCTATTTTATTAAAAATTTTATATTTTAATAAGATTTTTAAAGATTTATTAAAAAAAAATAAAATTTATTAGTTATAAATACTAAATTAAATATTATAAAATTAAAAATATTAGAGAATTAAAGAAAATAATTTAAACAATTATATACTAAAATAATAAAAGAAAATATATAAAAATATATTAATCTTAATATAAATTATATAATTTTTAAACTAGTATTACTTAAGCTTACTAAATTTATAGAGCTAGTTATTATAGCTAAAAATTAAAATAAAATAATATTATTTTAATAGTAATATTATATTTAAATAAATATATATAAAAAGAAACTTACTTATTACAAAAAATATTAAAAATATATAAAGATAATATATTTATATATAATTAATACTATTAATCTTAAGTATAAGCTAATAATTAATAAAATATTTAATATAATAAAAATAATTTATATTTTATAAAAAAAATTAATACTAAAATTAAAGCTAAAGAAAGTATTATTATATTAATATTATAAAAAACTTAAAGAGTTAAAATAAGATATAAAGCTAAAGAATTTCTCTAAAAAATAATATACTTTATTATTTAATATAAAATATATTAAATATAATATAATTAAGAATAAATAAATAATAAAGAACTTTATTAAATTAATAATATTAATTATATTAATATTTTATAAAGAATAGAATACTTAAATTATTTATTTAAATATATAATTAGCTCTAGTAATTATTATAAAAATACTAAAAATTAAATAATTAATAAATAAATTTAATATATAGATTCTAATTAATAAGATTAGAAAAGAAATTTCTAGAAATAATATTATAATAATATCTCTAGATAGTAAATCTAATTAAAAATAGAATTTCTATTATAATAAAAAATTAAAAAGATTAAAAAAAATAATCTATATTAATAATAAAGAATATATATTTAAAGAATATTTATATATAAATCTAAAAAAATAATTAATTAACTAGAAATCTAATCTAAAGATTTAAAGAAAATTTAATAATTTTATTAAATTTTAGAATAATTCTTACACTATAAGACTAAAAATAATAAAAAAAAAACTAGATTTAATTAATAATAATAATTAAAAAAAGAATTATTCAATAAATATTAACTAAAATAATAAAAAAATAAAATAAATTAATTTTACTAATAAAATTAGTTATTATAGAATAGCTATTTTAACTTTATTATTAATTATTAAAGATAATTTATTTATTAATAATTAAATTCTTAATATTAGATTAATTATATATCTAACTAATAATTAAGTAAGAATAAGAAATCTTAAATTTAATAAAAAATAAATATTTATTAGAGATATCTAAATTAAAATAATTAGACTAAAGAAAATAATTTTATTTTTAATAAATCTTATTAATAATATAGTTAAATTAGAAAGAATTTATTTATTAAAAATATAATATATAAAAAATTTATATACTAATATTATATCTATAAAATAACTTAGAGAGTATAATATTATATATAATAATATAAATAATTAGCTATTTTATAAATATATAAAAGAAAAACTTTATAATATTAAACTAAATAATAAATTATTTTATTTTAAATAATATCTAAATTTATAATTTAAATAATATATATTAAATAAATTAGCTATAAATTTATTTAATAAAAAAATTTTAAAGAATATAGCATCTATATAATATAAATAATATAAATATATAAAAATTAATATTATATTAAAGCTTAAAAAAGCTATAAAAAAAGCTATTATTATTATAAACTAAATTATAAACTAAAATAAAAAAAAATTTTAAGAAAAATATAAAATTTATAAACTAATTAAAGTAAATAAATAGATAAATAAAATATTAATAATTAAATTAATTTAACTATTTTAAATCCTATTTATTAATATTATTATTATAAATCTAGTAATTAATAGAGATTTATATATATTTTATATAATAGATCTATATATTAAATTCTATATAATAATTACTATATATATAAAATTAGTTAATAATAATCTTAAGATAATAATTAAATATATTAAATATATTTTTAAGATTAAAATACTAGAGATCTATACTAATAATAAATTTATACTTAATAGAATCTTATTTAAAGCTTATTATACTAGATATAATAAAAAATTAATAATTATTATATCTAGAATACTAGATTAAAATAAATCTATAAAGAAAGCTAATTATATTATTAATATAAAAATAAAAAGTATAATTTAAAAAATTAATTTATAATAAAATTTATAACTAGAGACTATAAAAATAGTAATATAAATTATAAATTATATTTTAATTAAAGCTTTAGACTATAAAATATTATATAAATTAATATATAAAAAAAAATTATATATAAAAAATCTATTCCTATTTAGAACTAAGATATATATATAGATTAATATAGATAAAAGTAAAAAAGTTATTTTATATATATAAATTAAATATTTTATAAAATATAAAGCCTATAATATTTAATAAATCTAAATTAATAGATCTAATAAGATAAAGATTATATATATATAAGATATAATTTTTAATAAGATAAAAAAGTATAATTCTAAATATTTATTTACTAAAAAATTTATTAATAAGGATATATTAATATATATTAAAAATATAACTATATTAAATTTTAAATAAGTTAGTAATATAGCTATATATAATTTTATTAATAAAGATATAAATCTATATATAAGCTATATTTTAGTAGAATTAATAATAATAATAGAAAATAACTTACTTATTAAAAAAATAAATATTAATAAGGATCCTATATTTTTATAATAATAAATAAAAATTAATATTATTAAATTTAATAAAATTAATAAAAATAATAAAAATAAAGCTTAAAATATAATTCTTTATAAAGGATTTAATAATCCTATAATAAAAAGCTTAAAAATCGACTTAACTAAAAAAATAAAGAATAGAAATATAAAAAATATAAAAATTAATATAATAGATAAAAATAATAAAATAAATATTAATTCTAAGCTAAGAAATATAATAAAAAGTAATAAAATAATAAATTATCTAAATCTTTAATTTTCTTAATTTTTATATTTTATATTTAAGAAAATTAATTCTACTAATTAAATTATTTTATTTAAAAAAACTTATAGCTTAGCTAATATTATTTTATTAATAAATAATTTAATTAGATAATTAACTCTAAATAATAATAAAAAAAATAATAAAAATAGCTTAAATAAATAACTAACTTTAAATAATAATAAAAAATATAATATTAATTAAAATAATAATATTACTATTTTATTAATTAATAAGAATATCTTACTATTAAGTAAATTAATAAATAAATTAATAAAAATTAAATATTCTAATTTATACTAATATTTTAATATTATTAATGCTAATTTATTAGAATCTAATATTATAACTAGATTAAAGATTTAAAAAGTTTTAAAATAAATTTATATTTTTAGTCCTAATAATCTATTATTAAAAAAAAATAAAGAAAGTAGAAATATACTTTTTTTATAAAAAAAAAGTTATAATAACTTTTTATACTTAAAAAGTATTTTTTAGTAGTTATTAAAAAGATTAAAAGTTTTATATTAATTTAATTTTTACTATTAGAGTTTAAAAACTAGAATATAACTATATATTATAAATATATAAAATAATTTATAGAGATTATAAAATTAGAATATAAAATACTAAAAAAAAAAAATATATTTATAGTTATTTTTAAATTTAATAAGAAGATATTACTACTAATTTAGATTTTTAAATATAAATTTAATAAATTTAAAAGAATTATTAAATTTAAAGTATAAATCTATATATATAATAATTTATAGAAAGAAAATAGGCTTATTATATATACTATAATATTAGCTTTATAAATTTTTTATTTTATAATTTCTTTTATTATTATATATAATTTTAAAATTATATAATATAATACTATAAATATTTTTATAAATAGTAAATTTAATAAAAAATTTATATTTATTTTTTAAATAATTTTAAAAAGAATAGAAAAATTCTTAAATTTAAATATATTCTATATAGTCTATATAGAAGCCTTTATTTATAATAATTAAAATTAATAAAAATCTTATTAATTTTAGAATTTATCTAAATTTCTAATAAAGAATATTTATTTATAAAGAATAGCTTTATTTTATTATTTTTTATTAATAATATTTTATTATTTTATAATAAGGCTAAAAACTAGTATTTATTTAAAAAAATTAAAAAAGATTTTATATAAGCTTATAAGCTAAAAAAAATAGATAATTTTAAATAATTTTTTAATATTTAAGTGATCTAGAATAGAACTTAGTATAAGATTTAATTTTATTAAAATATTTATATTTCTAAAATTATAAAATATTTTAAGCTTAATATTATAAATAATATTAAAATATTTATATTAATTAATATTAAGATTTTAAATAGTAAAATAAATAATATTAAAATCTATATTTTTTAAAAGCTTTTAAAATTTATTTTATATATTATTATTATAACCTAATTTAATATTATAAAAATAGTTAATAAGTTTATTAAATATATTATTAATTTATCTATAGCTTATTTCTAGTAAATTAGATATATTATTTAATATTTTTATAATATATAATTTTTTATAATTAAATATTTACTATTAAAGAAACTTAGAATAGATATTTTTATATATATTTTAAATATTTTATTTAAAGATAATTTTAATTATATAAGCTCTAAAGAATATTTAATAAAAATATATAAAAAACTAGTTAATTAAAAAGCTATAAAATAGTACTTTATTATAATATTAATTATTAAAATTAAATTTTATATTATTATTAAAGCTATAAAAAAGCTTTATATTTAGAAATAAATTTTTAAAGCTATATAGTTTATATCTAATTAAAAGCTTTTTATTTTTTATAATAATAAATAAATTATTAATCTACTTATTAGTAGTAAATTATAGTTTTAAACTAGTTTAAAATATATTAATATTTACTATTACTAGCTTTATTAAGAGATTTAAGCTAAATATTTTTTTATTAAATAAGTTAATACTAAATCTATAATTACTAATAGTTTAATAAAAATTTTATATAATTAGTATTTTTTTAAATAGTATTAATATTAAAAATTAATAGATATTACTAAATTAATATAAAAATAAAATTTTAAAATTTTTATTTTTAAGAAAATATATTAAAATCTTTAATATACTATTCTATATATAGAAGATTTAAATATTTAAAATCTAAAAAAAGATTAAGAAATTACTTTAATACTAATTATAATATATAGTTAAATTAAGTATTATAAATTAATTATAATAATTATATTAAGAATATTCTTTTAAATATTATTACTTATTTTCTTAGAAAAATTAATATAGAGTTATATATATATAAATCTTCTAATATCTCTTATTAGAATATTTAGAAGGACGTGCCTCACATAGTTAATAAATAGTGTTCAATACAGTCATTATTTATCCTTATTTTCTCGCTTCTGCACCCCGTTGCCGTAAACGCTCTAGTCCCACATTCGGTCCATTACTTTTTGCCGATCATGTGATATACAGCGTCATATTACTATGTAACAATGCCAAATTACTTTCTCTTCGAACGACCAAGCTTCTCATCCGAGATGTCCCAATCATTCAAATATCCCACGCCAAAATTCAAATACGTCGCAAATCCCAGCCAACCCAAATAAGGTACCAGCAACCAGAACGACACATCATCAATCTTGCGATAATTATTCGCCAACGCCAACACACTGCCCCCAACGACTAGAATATCCGCAAGTGCAGTCAACGGCTTGCGCATGCCAAAAAATAAGGGCATCCAAATGAGATTTGTGGCTAGTTGGATGGTGTAGAGTGTTCGAGAGGAGTACGCCAGTTCGCGGATCGTGGGCGAAGGCGACGAGAGACCGGAGACGGTGGCGCGGTAGCTGGCGTAGCCCATGGCACTGTACAGCATAGTCCAGACCGGACCAAAGACCCAGCCGGGTGGGTAGAGGGGTGGTTGGCGTAGAGCTTTGTATATAGACTGGGTATTGCTCACTGAGAAGGAGTCAGTATGTCTCTTTTGTTTCGGTGCGACCTCGGCTGGAGCGCTAACCTGATGTTGTCGCGTATCCAACTAGGGAGCCTGCGGCCACTGGAGTGAGGATTGCAGCGACCGGCGAGGTGAAAACTGCGGTGGGCAGGGATAGGTAGTTCCATAAAGAAGCCATTTTGCTGTTTGTTGAAGACAGGGTGAGTCCAGAGAAAAGAAGAGAAGGGAGCTGGATAAGTAAGTACTTTCTTAGGCTTCTACTAGAGAGACTACTTGACGTCATGACGACCAATCGCGGCGGCGGCAACAACCTTAAGTAACCCTAATTAGGTAGCCCTTATCGGCTGAAACTGAAATGCGCCTGGCGATCGCCTTCATCATCTGCCATCTCCAACTCTCCATATATTAATGTCATTCGCGAAATCGTTATACTTTGCCAGACTACTATCTGCAGACTGACTCCCAGGTTTGGAACCTCAATCGGTGACCTAGAGTTGGCAGCTAAGAACAAGTTCAGGAGATGGCTCTTCAAAATACTTTCTCTGTAATATGGTTAAACCAACTCGGCTGATTGTCCGATCCCTGTCCTCAAGTCATGAAATGTGAAGAAAACGCGCCTCTCCAGTGATATTGTGCATTCGGCTCCGAGTTCGCGTTGACTCCGTGACATGCTTGCTCATCTAGTCTCGTACCGAGATTCAGACGAGTCAGGGGGATTATGAGACATGAAGCTATATCCCATTCGAGTCTCACAATGCGCAACGCCGTTGAAAAGTCATTCTGCATATTAATATTCACTTCAGTATGTGAATCAACCGGCAATTACACATCCCGGCAGTTTGTCTTGTCGAAGACTCGACACCCGTATCCGAAGCAAGTCCTAGCGCTGATGTGGAATTTGAGACATTCACTGCCAAACCGGTAGTTGTCAGGAGGAGCTTTATTTAGAAACAATATTCATGATAGCATCGTGTCTGCCCTATTCAGACTTGTTCTGAGTGTCTGAGTGGAAGTCGTCACCGCTCCTGGGTGGTCTTCATCCTGGTTGTACTGTAACTATGCTTTCGCCAACAAACTGAGCGCGGCCCTAACCCTTAGGGTTTATTTTACAGCCCCACTGAGATCGCTCGCCTTGGAAGCCTTCCGTCGAAGGAATTGCTGTCTTCTTTCTCTTCCGATCATAACCCAATTATGGAAGTCTATTGAAGAATACGCATGCCTCATGAGTCATGTACAATTGCACTCAGGAAATTCGAGAGTCAACGTGGGAAGCGACTCTCGTTCCCGACGTCGCCGAGCTGAAGCCGAACGAACAAAAGCCGTGTCGCGATCGCACAGCACTGGCCTTTTAGCTCTTTCCTGTTCGTCTTTAGCCTGCGGAGCCTATTATTATTATCTTAGTGAGTTGATACGTATTTTGTTTTTCTTGTTGACTTGGACGGTGTCAAAATGGTAAGCTTTGCTTCCAACCCCGCGGTGGCTCAGCAAGACTCAGCATGGGTCAGAAGAAATGTCTCGGAGTAAGAGACCCGGTCTATTTGTGTCACTGGCTGAGGCAACGTATACCATCTTAGCACTCGAAGGGATACGATTCTATAACGAGGAGCGAGTGGACACTAATGACGTTGAGGGCTCGGACGGATGTCTTAGTTTTTGTTCTTCGATGTTGATGTTTTCCCTGTTGCCGGACGATGAACCAGGGACTCTATTCAGTACGTAACAACGTACAAGCAGAATGCCAGTACGAAGGTTGCACGGAGTATATCGCAGCCATTGGTCTGAATAATACGAGAAGAATAAATAAAAGAAAATAATTCGTTGGAGCGAGCGATCGTAGGCCTGACGCACGCCGGATGGAGCTGGCTGGTGGTGGTTACTGTTAGCGTCTGCAGCGAGTGGGCTGTTTGCGAATTGTCCACGGTTTGGCAATGACTGACTGGATGTACTTCTTCCAGTCATTCATTCTACTTCAGACTTTCGAGTCATCCAGCAGAGCCAGTCAAGTCGGCGACAAAATCATAAAAGCAAATAAATACAATAATCGTCAGTCTCTGATCCAAACAGCCCGTGACTTTGTAAGTCAGCAGCGTTTGTTTGTCGTGGAAGAAGAAAAGAAGGTACCTACAGGTGGGTCTCACAGCAGCTCCACCGTAAATCCGGTTCAGCATCAACATTTATTACTACTTAGTACTTACTACTTACATAGTATTGACTCTTGATCCAACTGGGAACGACCTACCACCTCTCTTATCTATCTATCTATCTATATATTCGGCCTATTCTTCATAGATTCATCTTCGTCTTGTCTCTTTTTCTACCATGTCTGCCTCCACTCACAACCACATCAACCACCCCAGCCTCATCCCACGACAAGTCAACATGAGACTCATCTTCGTCCTCTCTCTCCTGGCCGCCAATGTGCTTGCCTTTGAAAGCAACGCTGCCAATTTCCCATTCGTGAAACGTCAAGATACCGGCAACTCCAGCTTCACCTCCATCGCTGCAGCTACCACCACCACTGCTGCTGATCCAACCTCTATTCCACCTACGTCTGTAGCTCCAACGACTACCGCTGAACCAACATCAGTTGCTCCAACAACAACTGCATCACCTACCAGTGCAACTTCAACATCGCTTCCACCTGCTGTAGTGACCACGACCTCAACATCAACTGAGCCGCCTGTCACCACGGCTCCACCAAGCTCGACCACAACTTCAACGTCAACATCAACCTCGACAATTCCAGCCCCGACAACAACAACAGCAGCAGCAGCAGCAACAACTACTTCAGCACCGGATTCGTCGTCTTCATCATCATCTACAACAGCATCCTCAACTACATCCACCTCTGTGCCATCAACAACATTCGCATCTACGACAAGCACACATGCACCAACAACATCGTTCAAAACATCCACCTATCAATCAACCACCACCCTCCCCAACGGCAGCCTCAGCACCGTGACCGCCGTCACAGTCGTCGTCGCCACCGGCGCCGCTGACACGACCGGTAACCCTTCAACCAGCGCATCCTCAACTGCTCACTTGCAAACCGGTGGAGCCGCTTCTCCTTCTCGTGGACTGGCCATGGGCATGTGTGCTATGCTCGCTGGTGCGGCTGCATTTGCCATTTCACTCTAGCATTTTCGTGACGAATACCTCGCGTTGATATCTCCATGATATCGCTTGTTTGCATCCCATCGGCGTTCTTGTCTGCATTTCTGATTTCAGCTCCATGTTTTCCAGCCAGCGACTGCGTTGCGCATTTACAATCCTTACACGAACTCATGTCTTATGACTAATGTCTTTCCTTTAATTGATAATGTGATCCGACCAACATTGACCATGGCGATCCGATAATACCACTCCTTACATTACTTACAGTTGATATCCTACATAGACCGCATAGCGACCAGCAATCAGAATGAACCCAATTTACAACAAATCTTGTTTATAAATATCAATCAAATTCTAACAACTACTCGCGTAAAAAGGATATATAATTCGTATTCCGTCATAAAAAGAGTCAAACATAACTCACGTCCCTCCTCTTACTATATAGTCAGATCATCTCGCAGCAGGCTTCGCATTCCCCGGCGGACCCTGCCACCTCTCCTCCTCCGTCCAATACCGCACAATACTCTCCCACCCGGCAACATCCCCATCCCTCAACAACGCCGCCACATCCACATTGAGCGGCGAATCCGGCCGCGGATCAGTCAGAAGCTGGTGAATCGCCGATAGCGTCGTAGAAAGCGTGTACACGGGACTCCAGTGCTCAGTCGTCAGGAGAGTGAGACAGATCTCGCCTGTGGTGAAGCTGATGTTTGGGTGGGAAATGCGCGTTTTGAAGCGGATCGTGGGCGGGGAGAGGGGGTAATTGGTCGGTATTTCGATGTGGAGTTGCCAGAGGCCGCCTTTTTGTTTCGCAAAGTCAGTTGCTAAGTCTCAAGCTGAGAGGATTGTGAGGTGGTTACCTTCGTACGGCGTCCCGTTAACGCCCTTTAGCACCGCCTCCCAGTGCAGTAAGTCCTCATCATTGATCGGTCCGAGGTGCAGTAATGCCTCGTTCGGATTGCTGGTATAATCTTGTAGCTCTTTCAAGAGACGAGTCGTCGTTGATCGTGATGACGCCATGTCGCGCGAGTCTGAAGAGTCCACGAGGACCGTGGAATGCGGGCATGCGGTTGTTTACACTCCGGGATATGAACCCAGTGTTCGGTGTCAAGGCGAGTGTCCGTTCAGCGGCGTGTATATATCACGTAGAAGCGGCAATGCAGTATGTACAGAGTGTGAATGGAATATGTAGAGTCTTCTGAAAAACAAGATGACCAGAAGAGAGAAGAGAGGCCGAGGTTGAACTTGGACAACAAGCTCGAGTGGGTCTCTTCCCCGTGTCGCGCTAATCCTTCGAGAAATCACATGCCGGCTGTAAAGCCCTAACCCTACCAACCCTAACGCAAATCGCTTTAACGAGTTTCTCTGTTCAGACACACTTCTGCCTGCTCGGACAAATAAATCGTTGGGTGCAGGCCCTCTCTTATGACAATTTCAATTTCATATAAGTATATGGGCATATAAGCCAATCTGCGACACAGCGTGTAGATGTACAGAAATAAGAAACGCTACCTTTTGATGGCTAACCCTACCTTACCCTGCTTCGCATCAGCCGGATGTTATTGGTCTGAAAGTGTCAACGCGCTAAGCCTATTCAGTATTACGCTATCATCCTCTACATTTTCGCGCAAGGGGCAAAGTTCAATTCCTCGAATTTCATCAGAAACATCAAGGATAAAGTCTTATACATCAATATGAGGACATCACGGGTGTCGCGAGAAACCGCCAAGTTGGTCCAGGCACTATCGCCTCCGAGGCGACAAACGCGCAGCTCTCTAGCTGCATCTGCCTTGCGCAATTTCTCTCACTCCGACAATCAAGTAGCTCCAGAGCTAAGCGACGACTCGTCTCTATCATCTGCAAACACAGAAGATATTGAAGACTTACTAGAACCTCCTGTCAAAAGACGCAGGCGTGATGTCGATACTCCAACCACGAGTATCAGCTCAGTCTCCACCATCAAGCGCGTCAAGAAGGAAGTCACCGTCAAAACTGAGATTCCGGCTACAAAAGCCAAAAACACTAGCTCTAAACAGCGACGACAACCAGCAAAGAAAATCAAACGGGAAGATGGTTCCGTCGAAGTGCAGCCACCCTCCAACTGGGAAACTATGTATGATATTGTGAAGAAAATGAGAGCAGCGAATCCTACTGCTCCAGTAGATACCATGGGTTGCGCAGACCTTCACTGGCGCACGGCACCGCCGAAAGAGCAACGATTCCATACCCTTGTTGCGCTCATGCTGTCGTCGCAGACGAAAGATACAGTGACCGCTGTCGTTATGCAGCGATTGCATACTGAGCTTGGCCCGGAGGGAGAGTCGAATCAGACAAATGTGTCACCATCAAAATCCTTGATCAAGAAGGAAGAAGAAGACGACACGGACGGCATCAAACTCGGCAATGCAAAGAAGGGTAGCACTCTGACAGTGCAAAACATCATCGCAGTCTCGCCGGAGCGACTGAACCAAATAATTTGGGCGGTCGGCTTCCACAACAACAAAACAAAATACATCAAACAAGTAGCCGAAATCCTGCGCGACCAGTACGATTCCGATATTCCTCCAACTCCCGAGGAGTTGATGAAATTACCGGGCGTAGGCCCAAAAATGGCCTATCTATGCATGAGCTCTGCATGGGGTAAACACGAGGGTATTGGAGTGGACGTGCATGTCCACCGTATCACAAATCTGTGGGGTTGGCATGTCACGAAGAACCCGGAAGAGACTCGCATGGCGTTGCAGTCATGGCTTCCTAGGGACAAGTGGCACGAGATCAATAAATTGTTGGTGGGTCTAGGTCAGACGGCCTGTCTGCCTGTTGGAAGAAAATGTGGTGAATGTGATCTTGCGGGGACGGGGCTGTGTAAGAGTGAGATTCGGGGTATGGTAGTCAAGACGAAGAGGGAGGTGAAAGAGGAGGCCAAGGTGAAAATTGAGGCCGTGTAATTGCATGCTTCGGAGGTAATTTTCTCTGGTACTCCTGGCCTCTCCTTGTACATATGTAAGATATGATGCTGTATTATAATGCTTATTCTAACGCATATTAGAAACTCACGATATTTGTTAAACGATGATCAACCATGTCATACTATCGGACCGTCATCCATGGATCTACACCGCACAATACGTAACTTTAACATCTAGACTCGACGTCGTGTCTGCCTAAATCTGAAAGTGAAATCCCAGTCAAAGATGAAAAAAGATTTGGATTTTTTACTCGACTCCGAGAAGTCATGCGCAGCTTTGTCAACTCAGCGATATGTCTACCACAGGGGTTATGCTCCACCGGAGCATTTCATATCTGAACAAATCTCATACACTAGGTCTGACGATCTCCGGAAGAAATGAAGGCAATGTCTCCTCCCTTGAAGGCGCAGACCTGGTCCCTACAAGAAGACCAATCAACGAGGACAGCATCTCCTTTCGAGGTCTTCCTTATCAAATTTGGATGGAGATCTTCCGATACGCAGGCGTTATATGTCCTTGCCATATTGCACTATTACCAATAAGACACAGACCTAAAGGACTTTCCATGACAACTCGCCAAAAATCTTTACAAGGTTTGACGCCACGACCGAGATTGATGACATGTGCTTTTCGCAAGATACCAGAATTTGGCAATCATTGTAGTGACAATCATAATGCCCATCTCTCAATGCTCGGCGTCTCTAGAGTGGCAAGGTTCATAACCTTGAAAGCACTCCTTACGGGGGGCACCTTTCATCTTGAATTACGGTCCACTACAGACGTCGATGGACTTGAGCAGACACTGCGAGGTTTCGACGATATGCAACCGCTACACCGAGAATTAAAAAGTTTGCATGTACACTTACTCTTCGAAAAGAGACAACAAAGATCGACTTATTTGGGTGTTTGGCACTACTTCTGTGACTTTTTCGGTGAACATCTCAAAAGCAGTTTACTGCGATTTGGCCTGGAGTGTCGTCCGAGAACTGTCAGAAACGCGGAGGAACTTACCTCTAGTGAAGCGGTCAGCAACCTCAAGGGACTCATTACCTGTAACGTCATATTTGACTCTCAGTCGCGGAAGCCAAATCGGAAGATTTCAAGTCGCTTTGCCGAGCTATCAGCACAATTTGCCCGTGACGTAGTGGCATTTGAACGCACAGGACCCTTTCGTTTCATGGACTTGCCGCTAGAGATCCAGATGATAATCTTGCATCATGCCCTAGTTACCAATGAAGTGCTATTCAGAGGTCGACGCTCGTGGGTTTGTGACGCTCCACGTTCAGGGCCAACACAACATCCGGGCGATGGGGGGAGGCATTCATGTTGTATGTGCTCATTGCTGAAACATCAAAAGACCCTTACAGCAGATACAGCTTGTTCTTGTCTTCGAAAGCGTTCAGTGGCAGTGAGTGAACATTTGAGGTCCGAGAACGAGCCCGCTGTGGATATGTCGCCAGTGCCTATCTTTCAGACCAGCAAACACATCCACGCACTCGGTGGCTCGATATTCTATTCTCAAAACAAGTTCAACTTGACTACCAATGAGCTTTTCAAATTCTGCAACTATCAAAGACCATACGTAAATCTTGGCTTTCCCAAGAGGCACATTGAGCGCGTTCGCCATCTACGCATCACGTTGGTGCTTCCGAATGATTATTACACTTTGTTTCATCGAGACAGTATGAAGGAGCACAAACGTCTAGTGGAACTCCTAAATGAGACACTAGGACATACTTCAATAGTCGTAAGCACTGATGGGTCTTGCGAGAACTGGCGCAACTGGCACAACTCGCACAATCCCAAAAGAATTGAAGAATTGCTTTCACTTTGGGACCATTTCGAAGGAGAGAGACCTCCATTCTACCGAAGGAAGAGGTGATTATCGCAAATGAAGGTTGTAGGTATGTGTCTCACGTGTGACGCTACTTAGCTAGATTGGTATATCAAGCGTTTGGATATCAACAAATGGTCTTTCTTTACTTCCAAAATAGACAATACTTCACATCTTCATCCAGGGTCAATAATAGCCCTAGCGCTACCTGATATCTGTAGTTGCCCAATGCCTCAGGCAACGAGTGTGTCGGTTGCGGGGAATGTCTCCAACGTGCGGGGAACGCTCCAAAATATTTCTCACCATCAACTACATACACATCATCAAATAAAACTGTTTTTGAGCTATGCGCTCTATTGCTATAATAACCTCCTAGATAATGTCGACTGTTCCGGTGCCGATATCTCTGTTCGCAGATGCCCAACGAAAACTCCTTCAAAAAGAGCACGAAGTCGAAAAACTATCCTCCGCCCTCGCGACTAGCTCAACAACCACCGTTTCTCCCTCGACTCGACGCACTTTACAAGCCACAGGATATGCATTGACTGGAATTATTCTAGAACAATGTCGAACGGGCATGGGTGGGAGGGTAGTCGGCGAATTTGGGGCGGACGCCGCATATGCCACCGATTCGACTGAAGATAGTGATGGAAGGGTGCGTTTCGGGGCGCACGGCATTAGAGTGGGCGATGTTGTTCGCGTACTAGAAATTTCGTCTGGCAGGAAAAGTGGAAAAGAGGGCAAAGAGGCGGGAGGAAATAAAACCAATGGAGCAGAGGGTGTCGTAATAAAAGCTTCCGACAAGGCTCTTTCGGTGGCTTTCGGTCAAAGTGGAGGCGGAGCAAACGCGAAAGCAGAGGAGGAGTCAGTTGACGACTTATGGGGAAAGAAGCTCTGGTTGTACGTTTGATTCTATGTCGAGAACATAAGGAAGTTGTGCTGACTTGAGCAATAGAGTCAAACTAGCGAACGATGTCACGCATCGCCGACTGAATCAGACGATGGAGAAGATGGAAAAAATGTCGGATTCAGAACATACCTACTTTATGCGAGTTCTTTTTGGACATACATCCCCGTCTTCTCCCGACTACGACGCAATCGGCCCCGTCGAGTTTATCGATCCCACTCTAAATGACTCGCAGAAAGAAGCTATTCGGTTCGCACTTGCTTCAAAAGAGATCGCCTTGATACATGGCCCTCCCGGAACCGGGAAAACGCATACATTGATTGAACTGATATTACAAATGACTCGTCGGAATATGAGAATACTCGTTTGTGGACCATCGAATATTTCTGTGGATAACATTGTGGAACGTCTTACACCCCATAAAGTCTCCATTGTGAGAGTAGGGCACCCGGCTCGGCTTTTGCCGTCTGTGCTAGATCACTCGCTTGAAGTGCTCACGCAGACGTCAGAAGCAGCGGAGATCGTGCGAGACGTACGGAAAGAGATCGATGAGAAGCAAGCAAGCATTCGAAAGACAAGGAATGGGCGGGAAAGGAGAGAGATATATGGAGACTTGAAAGAGTTACGGAAAGAATTTCGCGAACGAGAATCAAGATGCGTCGAAAATCTGGTCACAGGTAGTAAAGTGGTTCTCGCCACGCTACATGGTGCCGGTGGTCATCAACTCAAGAACCAAAAGTTCGACGTTGTGATTATCGATGAAGCCAGCCAGGCTTTGGAGGCACAATGCTGGATTCCACTATTGACTGCATCCCGAGCTGTACTTGCAGGCGATCATCTACAGCTACCGCCTACAATAAAGTCGACGAACATAGACGCAAAGAAAATAAACAAAACAATAGCTAAAGAAGCAGAAAAAGAATCATCGGAGTCACTCAGAGGTGTATCTCTCGAAAAAACCATGTTTGATCGACTACTCGCTCTCCATGGACCATCCATCAAGCGCATGCTTACTACGCAATACCGAATGCACGAGAAGATAATGCAGTTCCCATCTAACGAACTTTACGAAGGCAAGCTCATTGCAGCAGACTCCGTAAAGGACCGTTTACTGAAAGATCTACCATACGGCATCGAAGAAACAGATGACACGAAAGAGCCTTTGGTGTTTATAGATACACAAGGCGGCGACTTTCCCGAGAAAGCTGATGATGAAGACAGTACCATAAAGGGAGGCCTACTCAGCGAGAGTAAAAGCAATGAAATGGAGGCTAGAATAGCCATTCGACATGTTGAGAGTCTTGTTGATGCTGGTGTTCGACCGGAAGATATCGCGGTTGTTACACCGTACAATGCACAGGTTGCTCTGATTGCGCAGTCACTGAAGGAAAAGTACCCTGGTATTGAGATTGGAAGTGTAGATGGCTTTCAGGGACGCGAAAAGGAGGCTATTGTTGTTAGCTTGGTGCGCAGTAATGAGAAACATGAAGTCGGATTCTTGGGGGAGAAGCGCCGACTGAATGGTGAGATGGTTCTCCTTGGTCTCGTCGTGAGATATGACTGACGTTCCATGTAATAGTGGCTATGACGCGGCCCAAAAGACATCTATGTGTTTGCGGAGACTCTGAGACCATTAGCAAGTAAGTTCTACCCATTCTCTACGACGAAGTGAGTTTTCTAATACAAATTTCAGAGGCAGCAAGTTCTTGAAGAACTGGATGGCATTCCTGGAAGAACATGCAGACTTGCGATATCCTGATGCCAGCGAGTTGTTCTAAATTGCTGAAACCATGATTACGTTACTGTATATATGAAAGATCCATGTATAAATAATAGGTTACTCATAAGTATAGGCCTGCGTTCTAATGCTTATAAGAGGAGGATACGCATTATATGCAGAGCACACACCACGGCATGATAGATATCTCTTTTTCTGTCACTGTCAATCTGCAGCTCTCTCACGATATCGCATATGGATTACAACACCCTATGGAGGGTTGGAATGAGCCATACATTTTCTCACCAGCAGCAATTTTAGAAGCCATGACGGACATGGTATCACGGCCTTTCTACAGAAGCTGATTACACGTAAGGGGGTTTGAAAGCCGTCACTTTGGTGACGGATATTGATCTTTATTGAAACTATCCATGTCTAACAACTCATTATTGAAGTGGTGTGTTTCATATCCCCATCCTGTCCATTCAAACTGTGCCTGGCATCTAACTCATTGGCCAGCCATCAATCATATTCCTGGCTAACTCTAATATGACTAACCCGTTAGCATATCGAGAGTGGCATCGACATACTCCAAAGGGGTAACAAGAAAGGAACAACTTTTGGGTAGTTGCCAAAAGCGCAAAACACAAAACAAGAGAAAAGAAATGGAAAGAGTAGTCTCCTGCATCAAAACAACTGCTAGTGGTATCAAAAAACTCGCATATCGAACGGCATCCGACGATGACTCGGAAAATCAATAGGATAAAGAAAATAGTTAAAAGAGTAGGTTTTCAAATCATGTTCGAGTCATGCCTTTCTCTAGCAACTCGATACTTCGAAGTGTCCTGCGTCCTTGAATCGGAAACCCTTGTATCACCACTCGTACTCGAATCCTTCCGCGTAGAGCTTGTATGCCTCCGTCGTCGAAACTTGCCATCATCCGAATCCGGACTCGGAATGGGGTACAACGTCCCCGGAGGAGAGGCCGGTAGACCCGAAGCGCGGCGAAATTGTTGCATCTCTTCTTGTAATTGCGTTACTTGATTCTCCAGCGCTCTTCTTGCGGTTTGTTCGCGACGTATGAGCGTGACGAGTGCACTGTATTGCTCTATTGAGATTCCGTGGAGGTTCATGGAGGACCATGAATTGTTTTGCCATGGTGCCGGTTGCTGGGAATAGATCATGCTGGGTCGTAGAGTTGCGGTGCTGATGGGGCGGTCTTCGCCGCCGCCAAAGGAGGCAGAGCTCTGGGTTGTGGCCTCGCTGACGATTGAGGATGCGTCATTGGTAGACCGGGCAGCTGAGTTTGAAGATAGAGATGCATTCCTCGGCTCTGGAGAGCTTACCGAGGGCTTGGAGAAGATATTGTTATCCGTGCCTTGTATTTTCGAGATTGCGAATTCGAGGTCCATGAGTTTAACTTCAATTGTTGTGAGCCGTTGTTCGACCGTCGCGTCAGGGTCGGCCATGCTGGCAATTAGATTCTGAATTTGAAATGGCGCTGACGAGGGAACATCCTGTAAAGGCAGGCTGTCATCGTTGGCACTCTTTGTTTTCTGACACTTTGGTAATGAGTCTATCCTCGGTTTGCGCTGACCGCGGTGACTAGGGTGTGGTTCTCCATCCTCGTCGACTTCGTCCATTTCAAGTACACTGGTTCTCCAGAATTTAATCTCGTCACTGCGTCGCCGCCACTGAATTGGGGACATTCGATGATGTCGTACAAGATCTCTCAGTGCATCTGCACTTCTCGATCGTCTGTGAGCTCTGAAACTAGGCTGTGATCTGGAGTCATCGTGATCTTCCTGTTGCTCACGGTCCTCGTGGCTTTCGATAACCACGCTTACCGGTCGAGTACTCGTAGGGGAAAGCTTCGAATAAATTGATCCCTTGGTATCATCATCTTCGGTGAGAATGAGACTTGGTAAAGTCGCCCTTCGTCTGACGGTGTGAGCCGGAATCTCAATCCTATTATCCTCAGCCGTGGTGACGATATGATCGGACGACGCAGACGATAGGTGGCTGGTTGGAAGAGATTGTTTGCGCTTGGACAGAGATCCTCTACTACTGGAATCCGACTGATGTGCCGTCTCGAACAGTATCCGGGTTGGCCCTGTAGGTGTAGCCATCGGTTGCTGCCTCACCGTCGATGGGCTCTCGCTCTCTTCATCCCCATCTAGATTGCTATGTCGCTTTATACCAAACAGTTTCCTCATCACGACTTTTAAAGTGCTGCCTCGGCGTCGATGCGAGAAGGGATCCTGCGAAGAAAACGAAGCTTGCGGATGGTGCGATAGTACTCTGCCATATGTCCTCGCTTGTGAACCGTTCAACGAAGAATGGGATTCACGAAAAGTGCGAATTGGTAGTGCCGTTATTTGTTGATCCGGTGTGACTAGCGACCTTGGTCCCGGTCCTGTTTCTCCTCCACTTTGAATAGACTTTGATAGTGTAGTCTCCATATTCCCGCAATGTAGCGCGCTTCAGTAAAACCGGATCTATTCCCTCAAAGTATATGTGAAAGAAGACGTCGGTATGAATTAGAAAGCCACCATGTTGTTTCCAATTATTTCATAGCAACCAGTTGTTTTCGATGGCAAAACGATATTAAAATTATAACGTGTAAGAAGTATAAAGCGTGTTCGTAGTGTTCAGATAGCTCGACGGAAACGAATGACTCGCCGGAGCTCGTGAAGATGAAGCGCAAGAATGTGAATTATGGTGAAGGTAATCGCGCCGTCTGAGTTCGCATCGAGCATATGAAGTCGAAGAACTGTAAGAACTTCATGTTAGAAAGAATGTTTCGCCATATATTCTGCTCTGGTCATCCGCCTTCGAAGTCGAGGATGAAGATAACTAGTCGGAGGTGTGATTGAACAAGCAGAAATAGTGGCCGATTGAAAACGAATGGTTTTGAGCTCCCTCTTAGTAATTGCTGCAGTGTAATCAATAACTTAGCGACGCATGATACAACGAGAGAACTCGACTCCACGTCAGACACTGCTTGATGCAGAACTGTCCACGCAAGACTCAGAATGCGGTGTAACTTGTCGGTGCACGAGTAGTTTATCTGCAACGGTTGGACTGGGCGCGGGCCATGCGCTGTCGTCCTGCTGCTGTCTTTATCCGGCCAGGGGCTGCGAGTGGCTAGTTCGTTGCTGCAGGGGTAGACAAGCCGAAACCTGAGTCCACTTTGTGCTCTAAGCCGCTGGCACACCAACCGATGGAGTCGAAAACCTGATTTGAGTTAGCCGGACGATAAAAGTCAGGTGTCTGTGAGTTAAGTTAGTGATTATTTAAACTTGGTCACAGACACACTGTGTAATGGTCAGTTGCGCAGGAGAAGAGGAAGGAGACATGGAAAGTTGACAGATTCTCTGGTCAAGTAAGCCTGTGTGCATAGTCACTTACCGTAGTGACCTGGATGCCATCGACTCTGAAACTGAAGAAGGAAAGAACTCGGTTCCTGCCTGAACGATCATTCTTTCTCCCGTGTCCCGTGATTCGCTGTCCATACCAAACGAGGTTAGCGCTTGTGAGCGAGTGGAGCGCGGGACGGAGCGGATGGGTCTGATAAGCAGCTAATGACCAATCATCATGTGCTACTTTGACCACATGGCCCACTGCGGGACTGCCCCTTTCCGTAAATGGCTTAGCTGGGGTCACCATGAGACGAGCTGGCCCATGTTTGGCATGTTTGATCCTTCACCGTACATCTACTGCGTACTACTATCATACTACTATGTATGTACTATGTACTATGTAGTATGGCACGACCTTTCATGTACGTATAAATATTTAATGGAGGATATATTGTCACATCTGGTTCGACTGAGGATTGCTACGCTTTCTAACGCCCGCTTCGCTATGAAACCGTCTAGTGGAAAGACTGCCGAAAGCCAATCTGCCGAGCTACGTGAGCCGACAGCAACGGACTTAAAGACCAAAGTATCTAGTTAGTCGCTACTAGACAATAGAACAACCACATTGTTGTCTTTCTTGTTGCTGACTCTGCATTTAACCATTTACAGCTCCGTTGATGCTTGCCTGACTCGACATTTCATTGTTCTGAATCCTGCAGCGTGGTTGAGCTGTGAATTATACTTCGTAGAGGCGGTCAGAGCATAATCTAATTTGCTCCTCAGACAGACCAATAGTAATCTAGTCGTAGCCGTGAAGCATAAATCTCTCACAGATTCAACATCATGTGGCTGAGATAACACACTCGTGTCGTTGACTTGCCGCATCGAGTATCTACTTGATACGAGAAATGTCTGCATGCAGTATGACATAAAGAGCGGTTGTGCGTGCAGAATCTGAAACGCTCGGTACCAAGCGGCATCGATCATAGACAAGGCCATGCGTTGGTCGATTCGAATATCACTCTACGTGCTTAGTGCACATCACATAAATATTAGTTTTGACAGCTGAAAATCAAATCTAGCAATCCACGTGCA
Organism: Talaromyces thailandensis; assembly: GCA_019828575.1. Classification (NCBI taxonomy): domain Eukaryota; kingdom Fungi; phylum Ascomycota; class Eurotiomycetes; order Eurotiales; family Trichocomaceae; genus Talaromyces; species Talaromyces thailandensis. The sequence continues at coordinate 300,633 of JACVQZ010000192.1, forward strand.
TTCTGACCAGGGTACTGCTGGCACCGCATGCAGAGAAACATCCTCGAATAATCCGTGCAGCACGGGGTTCAGCTGAAGTAAGATCTGAGTCCATGCAGCCTTGCTCGATGCCCAAGAGACTTATCAAGATGCATGACATTAGCACTGATAGGTGGTGTGGATTTTCTCATACGGGACACGAGCTGCGATATACGGCCTAGATGCGGGGTGAAAGGATTCGATGGACACCTGTTCAGTCAATCAGAGTGAGAAAAGTGTCGGTGGCTGACATCGTGTTGGGCTAGTCTGTCAACTGGTGTAGACCGTATCTGTACGTCAAGAGCAGGTCGATGAGATGCATAAGCTAAACATATATCATCCTAGATCCCTGTCGCTTTTGATTCTAGAAAAGTTTCTGCATTTGCGTTGCTGCAGTCATGCAAATGTTTTCAGTACACGCAGTAGCGTGCGTAAACACTGGCAGCTACTGTGCCAATGGCAACTGCTATCCAAAGATCGATCTCGGTCAACTTGGACGAGCTATCTGGTACAGCTCGTGTGCTACCAGGAGTGATGGGTAAAGATGTCTTGGGATCTGTGTTATCCTTTATATTCTTTTTTATGTCTCTATATACAAATCATATTGCTAATATACATACGAAATTACTACTGGTACATAGTGTGCGTATAGTTTACACCGATAGAATTGAAAGCGACCCGAAACTCGCCAAAATGATTCATATCATCCTCCAATGTGCCTGAAGCGTTATGGGTGATTGTACGTGTAAGATCCGAAAGCAGCGGAAATGCTGCTTCTGGTCGTCCACTTGTATTTCGATTCTTCAACCAATATTGTATCGAAGTCTCAAAACTGTGGCCTATCTCCACATCGACAGGATTGTCAGATGAGATCTGATGGGAGATCCGCCTCATTCTCCCTCTACTTAGAGTGGACGTAGCGAGCAGTGTTAAGGTTGACTCCGTTCATCAGACCAGTGAAAAGTGCTCTCTACCTGACTTGTGACTCCATGAATGCATCATCGCTTCTCGACCCTCGGGCACCATATATCGTGTGCGAAGACTCATCAACAAGTCCGGCAGTATCTCGTCCACGACGAAATGTCATCGTCAGCATAAGCATACCCCATCATATCAATCAGCTCCTGTCGTCCCGAACTCCTCGCATGTTCACTGAAAGATCTCAGACGATTCTCTCCATGTCTTCTGCTGTATCTATAGTCCCTTTCCCTTTCCCTCGGGTAACGGCCCTCGTCGTAATTATCGTCCAGTTCCTCGTCGATGTGGTAGTAATTGTCATATCTTGACCGTCTCGGCTCTCGCACAACAGCCGGGATGCGCTCAATAGGCATCTCAGTCTTTCTCCTACTTAATGCCATCGTCGCTACTGGAGACAACCTCGTCGTCAACGCAGCCGCTTCACCAATCCCAAAGGCATCGCGACGTCGAAGGCGCCTATTCTCATATGCTGGCGGGCATGGTGGGTATCTCGAGGAAATAGTATTTGAAGATGATAGTCCATTATCCGACGAGTAGTACGTATTCGAGGACCTTGCTCTTCGGCTTCGGCTGCTGCTGGTATTGCTGCTGCTGCCGGATGTAGGCGAAGAGGATGATGACGTTGTGTATGATGTCGAGTAAGAGGACAGAGATCCCACGCCGATGATGGGTTGACCGATTAAAGACCGGTGGGGTCTGGTGGGAGGGACAATATACATAACCATTTTGGAGAGGCTACTATACACATCGCGAAGTCGCTTAATATGGGAGTAGATGTTGGAGTTGTTACTGGAGAAGTAAGTGGTGACTGAGGCGTCAAATTTTGGGTATTGCTTAAATATGAACTGATGCCAGAAAATACCGGCACGAGTTTCAAAAATCAAAATCAAAGTGATATTTTGAACTTATTGAATACTGTTTCGCAATCATCCTGTAGACGAAGTCTTTTGATGCCAATATCAAACTCGTGACTTGTCGCGGTGACTACCCGCCTATCATATGATTTGCATTTTTGTTTGGTTGACCATGTCATGAGTGAGAGGAGTAGGCTATATTTAAATATCATTGTATCTCGCTGAAAACAGATTTGATGTCATGATCGGGGTCAGTTGAGGTTTGGAAGCATTTCGTGTGTAGGACGCTATACACCACATTTTTCGAGCTGCCGTCGTTCTTATAGAGGCACCCATAGTCAGGTTTACGAACTAGAGTTCAGTACCAACTCACGGCTCTATGAGTCTGCTCAAATCAATCACTAGATTTGTTCACGAGATGAGGAGTGATGTCAGCTCTAGAACCGAGTCGTACAGTACCTGGGTATGTCGAGCCCTCTGCTGGCACATGGCAATGAGCTTCTTTACCAGGGTTGAGAACATTGGTGATCCCATGAAATTGCAACTTGGTCTACTGAGACCAAGTCAAATAGAAGGAATCTCTCTCGTCTTTGAATGTTGTGTGTCTAATTGTGTGTCTAAACTCGAAGTCGGTCTGATATTTTCCCAATTAGGAAATGTTCCTTGTGAACCTATTTAGGCAGTCTTTGTTTCGTAGCCCTAATCTCGCTGTTCCAATCACCCGAAAAGATGAATTTACCGAAATAAAAAGTCTATAAGCTCTAGAACGTGTCCTACTGTAGCTTGACTAAATGTTGTCCGTGTATCAACTACAACCACTGCTTGCCTCACTCACTAATACCTATGGACGTACGTAAAGGAGACGCTATTTTCGAGTTCTCATCTCGAAACCACAATTTTATCGCCCATTCACTGAGATCATCTTGGTCCATATCCAATTCTTGTAAACGTGGATTCGACTTGTATCGATGAATTTGAGACGTCGAGTGTCGCAGCTGGTGAAATATCCATCCGCTGATGAAGTTATACACATCAAACCCTCGGGTTTGTGCAAATTTGATGAATGTGTTATTTTCGTCCAGCTCAGAGAGCCATAGTTTGTCACGGTCTTGTGGAATAGCCTCTCTTATTTCGATGTCTAATTCTGTTTCGACTGCCTCTCGTAAATTTGCTGGAAGGGAAATACCTTCTTTTTCGCATTCTTGTCGTATTGAAGCTGCCGCATCCATTCTCTTTGATATAATTCGCTCTAGCTCAAGACGTTGTGACTCGTATTTTTCGAGGAAATATTGGGAGCCTTCGTCAAGCGACATATTTACCAAAGCAAACGAAGCTTCTCGTCCGGTTATCTCGGCATGTTCAAGCGAGAGTTCTCCTAGTCGTTCCTGATACATGCGGACTTCTCCTATTTCGATGAGATATTTTTCAGCTAACGGATGTAATTCCATCGGAGAGTCTATCGTGCCTGCAGTATCCGAATCGTCTTCGGTCATTGGCCACATATCCTGACTTTCCCCATAAACACCGCTATCACGGAAGTTCATACTCGACTCAGTATTATGACTTCTTTGGGCAAAATTTTGCAACATGTCTGCTATATGCGCTTGTTTCTGTTGTAACGAGTTTTCTTCTGCCTCTAGTTGTCGTTGAAAGTTTCGATACTCGTTTTCACGAAGCAAGTAGTCGTCAGAATGCTGATTGATTTTTTCCAGAGAGCGTAGCTGCATGGTTATAGAAGCTGTATTAGTTTGTTCTAATGGCGCACTGCTCAATAACGACTTTATGTCCTTTAGCTGATCCGCCCACTGGAAAATCTGAGCAGTCCTTCTTTTGTCGAGCTCAGAACGCATCTCGACGAGTTGAACTCGCATACCAGAGACTTTTTGATGGGCTCTGACCACCTTTTGAATTGCCTCTGATATTCTTGTAGCTAAATCCGGGTATGAAGATTCATTTTCAAGACGTCCTCTCGGAGGCAATAGCCCTCGGAGGCCACCATTTACCCCAACCTTTTCCGTCGTGAAGTCGCTCAAATCATGTATAGCAATGGGTCCAAGTATGTCTGAGTATTCTCGTTCTGTCGAGCTTGATGTGTTGATATCGAGACCAATTGCCAGTTGTTGCGTACCCAATAACAAGGGCGATATTGGCTCTATCAAATCGAGGGGCTTCTCTGCGGCCAAGAATTGACCCGTATGCAGATCAACCGGATGATGCGATGCAAGTTGCACACTTTCTGCTCTACTGTCTTGTCCTTTAGAAGATAACGAAAAGTGACTTGAACGGTGTTCATCCCTTTCTTGAAAGTCAAGGGGCATACTGCGACATCTCCGTGACGCATTCATCATGCTTTTTTTTTGGCATTCCTTGGTATCAATTTGATATCGTTGAGAGTTTCTTCCTGATGACAATGTGCCAGGAAAACAGTCAAGACAATTTAGCGATGGTGTGTGAGCATGAAAGATTACTGGTCCAGTTCATGTAAGAAGAGACCAAGGCCATAGCTTCAAACCTGATACTGCAGGCATAAGGATCAATGAATGGAGTACTTTAGCGCTGTGTGATCCGATAGTCGAGACTCATCCCATTCGCCGTAGATCTACACCCCAGAAATCATCGGATGATTTTTGCCCAATCGCACGCGGATACAAGGTAATTTTAGGACCTATAATCTACTACGTAGTAATAGTGCAGCCAATGGACCGAACGTATTTTTGAAAAACAGAATATAACTATAGTTCCATTTTGCTGACTCTTCCATTCTAGGACATGGATGTATTGAAAGATCTAGTGAGGGTGACAACCGATCTATCGCAATGCATATTGAACCCGGGGTTGAACAAATAGTTTGGTGTTTTTATTGGGAATACATTCTATCTATTGAAGATCTAGTGAAGGATCACCAGCATATCGTAATTTATCCCAATGCATACCTAGGTATTGCACTCCAAAGTCGTGTTTTCTTTTTCCAAGGGCATGGATAGTTCTCAAATCTTCAGATGTTTGCTCTATTCTCGAGTGTCGGTTCAGCTGTCTCTCAATCAATACCTTCTGCCTACTACCTGCTTGTCGATACTCAATACTTCGCCATGATGTTGTTAGCCCCTTTCTACTACTTCTGTCCATGTTTAACCTCCTGGTTGTCACCACTGCTACGAGTCTCAATCAATCCACATGCACCAATCTCTATGACTCGGTAAAGGAATACATGAAAGGACTACTGCCTGCACTGAAGACCGGTACCTCTGGCAAAACAAGTATTTCTGCGGCTATTGCAGCGGCAATCAACCAGTCTACACTTGTCACGACTTCATCCGCAGATGAATCTCACGCGGAGTCCAGGCAGCTCTGCACTGAGGACGATTCGAACAGCATCAGTGCTAGACATGACATGCCACTTATCCAAGAGCCTGTCGATACAGATAGTGTACTGACGGTGGAAACGACCGGAAATGTAGGATGCTTGATTTGTCTTACGATATATGCAGTGGGTGAGTCGGTTAAGATGGATGTAAGCTCAGATTATCTGCCGATCTTCCCTTCTTTGATGGGATACTTTGCGGATTATAGTATGAAAACAAACGTAGGGTTAGGTAATAACAAGTGCGAGTCGTCAGGTACTTCTTCAGATGTCCTAAATAACCCACATTGTATGGGATTAATCATTTATTATAACCAAATTTAGACTTAGGGCCTAGCCCTTACGTATAGGCAATTGCTAAGAATTGGTTTCAACATTACCCTGTTACGGTCACAATTCAAGTAATTCCAGCCCAGATTGGAATTTTACGTCGTGGCTTCCCTAGGCTCCGCGATGGCTGCATTGGCGCACGCAGATAACCAGTACTCCCACGCCGTTCCTAATCAGGAAGGCATATTCTCTACCTTCTCCTCATTCACTCCCAAATGGTCCCCGTCCGATTGTTCCGAGTCCTATCCCCCCCCTCTTCTCCCAATCATGCACCCTATCACACCTCACATCATGCAACGCTGCTGTCCGTCATCTAGAAGACGCCAGATGACACCACCAAGGTGCATATTTCGCAGTGTCACTGCTGCATATCTACTCGTCCAAGTATCTGTAGCAGATTTAGCGGGTTTCGTACAGCTCGGCACCGCTTACCAAGAACCTCATTGGTGGACTCTGGCATTTGCTCTGAGATATCAGGCATCAAGGCGGGTGAGTATGTACAAGCATATGAGATGGTGTCTTGGTACACCTCAATTGAGCCTCATTCCGGCGTCTGCGAATATATGAACAAGGAAATGGTGTATCATCAAGGATGGGGCTTCTTGTCTGGTACAACTGTGGAGCATGCAAATGTACTGCTAGTACAGATCTGGCTTTTATACACTCCAGGATTGGTATATACTCGTATATGTTACCAATATTGAAGGTACCCGGGCATTGCTACCTGACCTCAAGCGGTAGCATTTATTACCTCGATACATAGGTCCCGATCGAACATGGCTCACCAGGGCCACCACTATGGTACTCAAACACTCCCTTACGTGCCCAATCATACACCGGTATTCTTGTTAACAGTCATAGGCCATCAATCTTACCCCAATCAACAGTCATACAGATATGAGTTCGTGCCCCAATATGGCAATCAGTATGTACCTCTACTTCATAGGCCAATTGAAATTAAGCTGATTTGACTAGCAATAATGATGAACCTGAGCCATCTCCGAGCCCACCGCCGGACCCAGGCCCGAGAGACGACCCTGAAAGGGAGCCATGGGGTCATAGGTCCTCAAATGGTATGACTGAGACGCATTATGCTGGCATGATGCCTTCGCAGCAGTTGTCGCCAACGGCTGATTTCAATGAGCGGGCCTGGTATCAACAGAGTAGCCAGCTAGCCAACCAACATTTGACAGCAGAGACACGTCCCCGAACCCACCACGGTCGCAGACATAGACACCGTCACTCGTTGGAGAGAGGTGAGCAGTGTAACACAAGTGTCGTACATGGAATGGGGACTTAGTGTCGAAATAGTATGGACCAGAATGCCGAGTGCTTATTTCACGCCGGGCAGGGTGAGTACACTTCCATGTCCCTTGGATAATCTCATTTCGAGGCTAATTTGTAGATTTTCCTCATGCGCTGGATTGAGAACGCCGGTCAAACGGAGGGCACCAGGAGCGGCAACAGTGAGATCATCACCGATGGGCGCGGTAACAGATACTTTTGCACTCCGCGTCGCATGATTGTCGTATCGACTATTCCGGGCAGTACTAGCTCGACTTGTGTGTAAGCAGCATACTCACCTTTGCTGGACCATGACCATTACGGGACGCTAATTGGTCAACTCTTGGCCCATGCAGAGGTATATATACCTATGGTGGGCAGGGTCTAGCGAAACACGGCATCCATGTAGAAAGTCATGCGGTTCTGTACGATGAAGCACAAGGAGGGCCATCTCTTTCCCGACGAGAGCCACCGCTGGATCGAGAACCACTAGCTGTCACCCTTGAATCACCTACAGAGAGGCTTGATCCTATGTCTCGTGCAAATTTCGGAGACTTACATACGATCCAGCACAATATTAGAATCTGCCACATTGGCAAAATATCCCCAGACTCCATGTCAACGTTTTACGCCTATGTGAATGAGAGGTTCGATGCGCTTCGCTATCCGTAGGTGAAAACATCATATGTGTATTGCGGCCCTATGCCCAATCCAGATGCTCAAGCTCACCGACTCGATGAATACCTCCCACGGGCGTCTTCTTCCCTTTTTCGATTCGCGAATATACGATAGGCGAGCTTTCTTGATTAGTAGTTTCTTGATGTTTTTGATTTGATGATTTGCGATTGCGTCAGGCCGCAATTATCCGACAGCACGACTTTGCGAGGGCAAAGACTCGGCTATACGACAGACTGACTGAAGCCAGATGAGCCATACGTTTCTTTGTTTCTTTGTTTCTTTGCTTTGAAATGTACCCAGATTGGATGCCCTTCATGAATAGAGAAGATGGATTGAAGTCGAGATGTTTCGATAAAGTAGAGTAGAAGTGGGGCAGCGGGTCGTAGGCGGTGAAGCGGAGAATGTGACGGGCCGGATAAGTTGTCTAAGCAAGCTTCAAAAATAATTTTTCTTCTTATCAAAACGCAAACATCGGCAGCTGTTACTGGTTGAAGCAATAGTTTTGATCACGACTTGATAAAAATCAGCCAAAATGAAGCGCAAGCTGGATGCTAACGATGTCCCCTCGACAGATGCTGCTGACGCAGAGAACGGAACACAAACTACATTTGAGAATCTCGCTCTCGATCCGCGGTTACGCCAAGCGCTGGTGAAGGAAAACTTCTCAAAACCGACTCTCGTTCAATCCAAGGCGATTCCTTTGGCGCTTGAAGGAAAGGATATATTAGGTAATTTGTTCTATCGCCAATTGGGCTCCGTCAATTGTTGCTAATTCTGATATGACAGCGAGGGCGAAGACGGGCTCCGGCAAGACTGCGGCATATGTTCTTCCTGTGTTGCAATCCATATTGCAGAGGAAATCGGTACTTCAATTCCCACGCTAAAAGCATCGGTCATAGTGAAACTAATGGCTTCGTTCACAGAATGACCCCTCCTTGAAAGCAACATCCGCTCTCATCCTAGTCCCCACCAGAGAACTCTCCGAGCAAGTCCAACGAGTCATCGTGTCCTTCTCCTCATTCTGCGGAAAAGATATTCGCTCCGTCAACTTGACCCAAAAAGTATCCGACTCGGTTCAACGTGCGATGCTCGCCGATGTCCCCGACATTGTCATTTCTACACCGGCGCGAGTGGTGTCTAATGTGAATAATTCCGCTCTATCTTTGGATCATCTGACTCAATTGGTGATTGATGAGGCCGATTTGGTGCTTTCATATGGTTACGAAGATGATATAAATGCTTTGGCTAAAGCTGTCCCGAGAGGAGTCCAGACATTCCTGATGAGCGCAACCCTTACATCTGAAGTCGACACATTGAAGGGCTTATTCTGTCGAAACCCTGTAATCCTGAAATTGACCGAGTCCGAAGACGAAGGCGGCGGTATTAGTCAATTTGCTGTCCGTTGCGCCGAAGACGAAAAGTTTCTTCTCACATACATCATTTTCAAACTACAGCTTGTCAAGGGCAAATGCATAATCTTCGTTGGAGATATTGATCGCTGCTACCGTCTCAAGCTCTTTTTGGAACAGTTCGGTATCAAGAGCTGTGTTCTCAACTCAGAGCTTCCAGCCAACTCGCGAATCCATGTTGTACAAGAGTTCAACAAGGGTGTATATGATATTATCATTGCCGCCGATGACCAAGAAGTCCTCGGAACAAAAAAGATTAAAAAGACATCAGCAATCACAGATGCCGACACCAATGAAAATGGCGAGGACGCTGAAGCCGAACTTGACGAATCCAGCGAAGACGAGGTCCAACCAGCCGAAAACACACAGTCCAAAAGCAACAAAAAGCAGAAATTATCCGGCAAACAAAAAGACTACGGCATCTCTCGCGGCATCGACTTCCAAAACGTCGCCTGCGTCCTCAACTTCGATCTCCCCACAACCTCCAAATCCTACACCCACCGTATCGGCCGTACAGGCCGCGCCGGCAAAACCGGCATGGCGCTCTCCTTCGTCGTGCCCAAGGATGAATTCGGCAAACACAAACCCACTAGCTACCCGACAGCTAAACACGACGAAGCCGTGCTCGCCAAAATTATTAAACGCCAGGCCAAACTCGGCCATGAAGTAAAACCCTACCACTTTGAAATGAAACAAGTCGAATCCTTCCGCTACCGAATGACCGATGCCCTACGCGCCGTCACTCGACTCGCGATTCAAGAAGCGCGCGCCCGCGAGATCAGACAGGAACTCATCAAATCCGAGAAGCTGCGCCGCCATTTCGAAGAAAATCCCGACGAACTGCGGCACCTGCGACACGACGGCGAAATCCGCGCAGTCCGGATTCAACCTCATCTCAAACACGTGCCTGATTATCTGATGCCGACAAAGGGAAAACAAGGTCTGATGGCGGAGGATTCGCAGCGTCACGTTGGAATTGGAAAGTCTAGTGAAAATCGGATTCGGAAGGCGAGAGAAAGGAATCGAGCTAAAGGACGAAAGGCCGGTGGTGGGAAGAAGTCCGACCCGCTCAAGACATTTAATGCGAAGGGGCGGAAGAAGTAGATCTGATCTTGATCCGGATTTACCTATAAAAGTATTTAGATGGTTAATTGTACATAGGAATGGGACTGGTGTTCATGCATAGTCACTACAGTAGCCCCTTCCTTATTTATAAAAGTACAGTAGTTACATCATGAGTCTATCTTGGCCAACATCTTCTCAAGGACCTTGCGTTCCTCATTTCCCTCTCCGCCAAAAGAGAAATGTATCCATTTTCCACCGCCTTCGCGACGAATACGATGGATATGCTTCTCGACACGACGAGCTTTGCGCAAGGTCTCTTCGTATGCTTTCCATCCATTGATCCGACGCTGCCTTTCGCGCGCAATCGCGGCTTCCCGCAAATCTTGATCCGTAAGAACAGAGGTTAGATCGTTATCTGAACGTCTGACTTGTCCCGCTCCTCGCTGAGATGCCGGTGAATGTCTAGATGCTGCAAGTGGGATAACAGACGGAGTCAAATCATCTTCATCCACCTTCCGCGATGGTATCCAGCCAGGGCCGAGGCCAATCCATTCGATATCCCGCCATGATCCATTCCATGCTGAGGCCAGCGTTTGAAATGGTTCATCGTCGTGCAAGGTTCGTCCGTCCCAGCCAAGAGCTCCAAGCCATTCGCCGCATCCTTCCAGATCAAGCCATTTCAGACAATATGTCGCACGGGAGAGCCTGCGTAGAATATTGACGGCTTCAACCCAGTTATTCTCATCAGCGCTGTATGTGTCAGTACCACCAGCGGCGAATGACACGGATCTCATGGTTGGATGCATGACTCGCTCATTGATTAAGTTTGGAGTCAGTGTTGGAACAGGCCAGTGGGCTAGAGATAGGTGTGTGAGGGTAGAAATGTGTGGGAGCAGGTTAAGAAGTAAACCCCAATTAGCTGCCGTGCGCTTGGGATGCGCCAGTGACAAGTATATCAAGTTCGGGAAGCGAAGTACTTGAGATGGCGACTTGAAAAGAGGAGAGTGCGGTGATGACAACGAATGCGCATTGACTTCATCGTCCTCTATCGAGTCCTCACTATCGTCCCATGATGCGGGAACGCTTTCCTCGCTCTTGATAGTTGGCGCACCTTTCCCGTTGCGGGGAAGCAATAGCTGTTTGCTCAAGGCCTTCATGCTAATCCAGTTTCCAAGTGCGCCACTCATATCCAGTCGAGTAACATACCCGACTTCGACTACAGATGCCTCTGGCGGCCCGAGAAGGAGATTTAGAGTATTGCCCGCGGACGTTTGATCAAATCTCGACATGTGGGTAGCAATATAGCTGAGCAAGAGAAGCTTGAGATGACTCGGAATCTCCATTAAAAATTCATTATCATATTCCAGATGCCATGCCCAGTCGATCGCCATCGACTTCATTGTGGCATGTTGCAAGCTATCCTTCGGCGGAAATTGGATCCCTGGTAGTCGCTCAAGGCGATAAAGTACTTGATCATAACCCACCGAGACACCTTGTTGCCCATCCGTTCTTTCATTTGCAGGTGCCTGGTTTTGTAACCAACTAGACGGCGGCGGAGGACCGGGTGTTCTACGAAAGAACCGCCCGCCTACCGGCCGCACATTTGAACGCGGTCGTGGTGGCGGCGTCTCTGGGACGTCGAGTATATTCCTGAGTGATGGATGGAGTGTGCGCTGTGTCACGGTTCGAGAAGTATTCGAGGACCCATCGTTAGGAGACGCGACCTGCGTGCGACGAAGGTGCTGAATGAGGTCATTTACGGACTGGTTCTCGGAAGTCGACCGTGAGGCGCTACCATACTGCCGTTTGGTGGTTGAGGATTGTAACGAGGGATGAACAGTACTAGCTGGCTTGATAGAGGGGTACTTGTTGTGCTTTTTGGGCATGAAGGACAACAAGTCGTATGTGGACGTGCGGTGAGAAAGGGAGGAAGATGGTTTGTGCCTCGAGGGAAGGAAGTAGCCTCGGCGGCGGTTCTACATATTCCGGCGCCACCTTCCATATCGGGTTACTTCACGATATGATTCATTTCACGGAAGCAATCGTAGTATTTATAGGCCTTCTACCAGTGAAAAAAAGAAAGAAAAAGAAAAAAAAAAAGGAAAAAAAAAAGGCCGGAACCTACATTATACAGGTTTCTCTCAAGCGTCCCGCACCCAAGATTCATCAAGCATTTTACCCTCCCGCCTGGGACCTTCTTGCGCCCAAGTTTGCGCGAGACTCGCCTTGGGATCCTCATCTGAAAGACCTCTTGACCGCCTCAATTCGACCACGAGCTGGCGAACCCTGCTGGTGCACTCTTTTCGAAGCTCTACAGCTTCTTCTCCGAACATTAACTCCTCATTCAAGACACCAAGCGGTAATTGTGCCACCGATGCATTCTTTTTCGCCGCCTTTTCTTTTAGTTTTTGCCATCGTCGTCGCAGATCTCCAAATACAGCTTCGGTGTCGGTCTTGTCGCCAAATGTGATGCTAATGCGCTTGAACGGTCGAGGCAGGAAGCGTGGAAAGCCGCGATCTTCATGCATGACTTCGTCTGTGCCTTCAATCCATATCGGGACCACATCAGGACATTCGGATGACTCCAGAATGAGCCGGGACACGCCCCATTTGAAGTAGCGCATAACTTTCTTTGGAGACTGGTGTATCATTCCTTCTGGGAATATATGGATCCATGAGTACGAATTGCACGCATATGACGAGGGTGCAATTATCGAATCCTCGCCGGTGGTGGTGTATGCGGTGGGAAGATCGGAAAACGGATCAACGCAGACATTCTGAAGACTCCAGCGTTGGCGCTCAATATTCGCAAAATGGGGGTCGGCGGGAAACGGTCCTTTAGACAGCAGTCGAATCCCCTGCGTCATCGTAGGCTGGAACAAACCGCCGTAGGGTGAGTGGGCAAGACGATGCGTAGGCAGAACCTGTCCTAATGTGAAAAAGGCCGCTCCGGGACTTCACCCAGTCAGCAACATCGCTCTCAAGCAATTTATAAGTTGCGATCTTACCGAGTTGCCCAGCAAATATCATGACTTCCGAAGCCCCATCGCCGGTTATAGGAAGGAAGGTTCCAGTGGTATTTGAAGGGCAAAGCTCCCCACATCAAAGGGTCATCCATACTAATCTCAAAATCAGCGAAATGTTGCATTGTCGAATGTATAACGTTGTTGCACGTACGTACACGCTAATGTGATTGGAGACTATTCGCAAATCGAGCAATTAGCCTTTATAACATCGAAAGTAGTTTGGAAACCAACCTGTAATCAGACCCCTCGTCCTTGTTGACGGATCCCGGCGCGAATCAAGCAATTCCGTGAACCGCTCCAGCCCGTTGACCTCCAATTTACTCAGTCCCAGTAGAAACCCCCTACACAGGGCGCCAATCTCGAACATGGTCATTGACGAGCAGGCCCTCCACCAGGCAGAGGGCCGATCGGTTGTTGCTCCTAGAGACATGATGGTATAGCTGGTTGGCGCCCGGTTCACGCACGAATGGGCCGAATCCCCAATTCAAGAAGAGTCAAAGCATTGAGAGACAAAAAAATATAATTAAACAAGGTCGAAGAGAAAGAGAAGAAAAAAGGAGCGACTGCGATTCAATTCAAGGAAGAGAAGAGAAGAGTTGTTGACCTGACTTGCTGGAATCTTGAGACTGGCCACTGACGATTGGAGCCCGTGACTCGTGGAGGCATGCACGGACCACCATTCGTCCTCCGCGGCTTCTCTGACTTCTGGCCATGCTCCGACGCTTCACGATCTTCTAAAAGCTGTCGTCTCTTCAGCTTCCACGCCAGTCATAATGTTCAAGGTTACTTCCCCTCTTTTAGGAGGTCTGCTATGGTACTTTCCCACCCTGCCTTGACGACCATTCCCCAAAATGCTCCGGAAGTAGTGACGGCTAACAAAAACCTTTTTTTCAACGTCTACAGGAAAATCCCATGGCGCCTCTCCAGTCGCCAAAAGTTTCGTCAACGCAAACGTCTCCGCGCAGTCGACAGCGTCGTTGACACGGTCGCCGCAGCCCTCGAACGCAATGGCCTTCCCCAAGTGAAAGCAGTGGAGCGATGGTACGCCGAAATGCCGCGGGAGGAGGAAATGTTGCCCAAGGATAAATATTCGATCTACGACCGGAAGGAGAAGACTTATCGTAAGGGTATTCACAGTAAGTTCTACTGCCCAGGATTGCCCTGAAATAAGGGGATTGTGAGAAAGTTGGCGTCTAATGTGTTTGTGTAGAATTGCCCAAATGGACGAGGGTCAGTCAACGTGTCAACCCTCCAGGTTTCTAAATCTGCGATGACATCCGAGTCACTTCGAATTATCTCGAATTACGCCTTCCAGCTATTTACCATATCGATTGTCTCCCATTCAAGGCGGTCAAAGAATCACCTACGGCACCGAGGATCCAATACCCGAGTTATTGGCGTGGTATGCCGGATCTCGAATACCATTGTACTCAAACACACTACTGTATATTACATGGCTTGGATGAACTACAATTAGTCCAGCTGCATCCATGTCACTTTCAAGCATTTTCTAGTTGGAATTGTCTCGGGCGTTGAATGTGATATTAAGGGACAGGTTAGCAAAAGAAATTTATGCAAGGCTGCTTTTTTGCCAACAACTTCATTACTACTGACCAGCACTTACTATCATCTAAATAGACAAAATGATATCTCACGGTATTCCATGCACGAATAAGAATATTAGGCAACGCTAGACATGGGCTCACACGGAAAAAAGGAGGCATTATCATGAACAAACAATCTCGGCATGGTTGTGCAAAAACTTTCTTTGAGCCTCTTTTGACTGTGAAAAAACATCCATTTGTTCCCTCCAAACATCAGCAGGAATGTCATCGACTCTGGCATTCGCCTGCCACTCTTCCAGTTTTGCCCATTCACCAATTCCACCATACCAATACGCGGTTTTCTGCCAGCTCGGCATCTCGAATCCTTGCGGTGGTCGTCGAAGTATCCAATTCGCTGGGTCAATGACTGTGTCAGGAGTATCTTCCGTCGAACTCATGAAGATTTCAGCTGAGCGCACTGCAACCATATTATGATCACAGCGGGCTCTGTTGATAGCAGCTCTCCATGACTCGATAGAAGCAGCTCGTACTCTTCTGCGGTTAACCGTAGTCCGACAATTGATTATCTCATAGTCGTTTCCTTGGAAGTTGCACTGTGCATACCGTCGCATGTATTCAACTGACGCACCGCACGGATTGGTGTAAACGAGCCGCTTCCCATTGTTGAACCAATTCTTTGGCAGTAATGGAAACTTGAACCCACGTTGGCCAGGCCGACACTCATTGGCCAACCAATCGAGATGTCTGTCCAGTGTCTCCGCAAAACGCCATTCGATGTCTAAGGCCCCGGACAGTTTGTCTACGCTAATCTTGGAAAAGCGCTCGATTGGCTTCAGGTGGATCTGTTTAGATCTCGAATGCAAGTTACCTGTGGGATTCGACGGAATTGAGCGTACGACTGGCATGTATGACGGCAAGGCATCTTCATCAACAGCGATTTCCGATGATGGCAATACCTCAGGCAGAGAGTCCGTCTGCTGGCCGGAGCCGCTGCTGCTGTGCATGCCGATCAACGGGCTTCCTGGTCGTCCTAAGGTTCCCGATTGGTGCGGTAGGATCGACTGAAGACTTCCCATCTCTAACCGCGTCGCCCATTCTCGAAGATAGTTCAATCGTCGAGTTCTGCGAATCATAGAACGAGTGATAACTGCTCCCATTGACCCCTGAGATTCAAGGGGAATTTGCCCCCGGAACCCTCTCCGGAGTACGCTGTCGACTGTCCGGATAAGCAGTTGAGGATGATGATCGACAGTGACTACACGATTGATACGTTTCAGGCAAAGGGGATACGTAAGGTATGCGGATGGCGGCTGATGTGATAGGTGATAGGTGTCGGCGGCAGTGGGAGCCTCTGGAACCACTCGTTCCGTGGTTACAGAACCGACGGCAGTCTGTTCTGAATTTCGAATCCTCAAGGAAGTCCGTCTCAAACGTGCTCTCAATGAACCCGATTTTCCTTTGCGACGGATCTGGTCTCCTCCATGATCCGAATCCCACCATATCTTGCTGTAGTCATCACTATCATCCCACGAAAACCAGTCTTTGAAGTCTGAATACAGATTCTTCCACTTCTGCTTCCGGGTATTATAACGATCCTGCGGAATCCAACCATACCACGTCTTGATGTATCGCGTCTCGACGGGCTTCCGCTCTCGGAGGATTCGTCCGCGTGTGAACTGACAGAATAAAGATCCAAGCTTCCATATCAAAAAGCCAAAACCAAACGCGGCGGACGTGCCAAGAAAGATATACACGAGAACTCGGAGACGACCCAGCTGACTGACCGCTGCCGACGCTGCTGACTTGACTGAAGGAGGAGGGGGTGGAGGTCTAAAGCGCGATTCTGGTAAGGGCAACGGTGCCATATTCCAAGTGCACCTGATCCTCTAAATTCTCGCCATAATGATAGAGATGATAATCGTCGAATGTGAATTGAGACGAAATCACAAATCGTCCGGCCTTCCGCAGGTTTTGATTCAGCAGCTCCAGGAAGGAGGATACTCGAACATCAGGAAGGAGCCACCCTAATTGACGAGGTATGTGCTTCCTCATCTCGGCCACTCCGGAAGAAAATTTAATGAAATTTTTAATGGACGTAGAAGGGAATACGGAGCATCTGGATGATGCATCGCATTCGCATTCCCCGATTTCCTCTCTAAGATGAGACGACAGTTATGTCGCATCGGGCTCACAGTAATCAACAGTGAAAGGCCTCTTGAGACGCCAAAAATATTCGCAATGAGGTCTCTTCAGATAAATACCAACAATAGTGAAAGTCTCATTTGGTACTGACAGTGCTTACCGAGATCGGGGTGAATCGATGAGAGGTCTCTTCATCATCTGATACTGCTGTGACAAATCATCACAAGCACTCAATCTGTACTTTGCTGGGCCTGTGACACGAAGTCTCAATGAATCATAACTTTGTGCACCAATATTTATCGATCCAGCTGAGAAATTTCTATTGAGCGAGCCCCGGAATGACTTATCGATGACTGATAGAGCCGGGTCCAGTTCTATTACCTGGCAATATGAAAATTGCGAACTGATTCTGAATGAATGCATCTGCGTCAATAACTCAAGGTACGCTCGTCTGCCCATGCTCCAAGGCTACGATGTCAGAGAACACATTTTCCTTCACTCCATACAGCCCCTCGTTTGTCGATATTGTGCATACAACAGTGTCAAAATCGCGGTACACAGATCGTCTTCAGGGCGAATCAATGGAAATGAGAACTGATCAGAAATGCTTCCAGCCTTCCGAATGGTCGTATGTAGTCTCGCCTCCAAACCAAATAATTGTAGGCACAAGGTTACTACCAATCATCATCGTCGGCCCTCCCATCCAAGTACCGACATCCTCGCTAGCCATCCTCGAGACGAAACCAAAGAAGATAACCCATCAGTACGGATTCACTTTGATTGACTCGGGGGGAAACAGAAATAAAGATCGAATATATCCGGTGAAGGGCGGAGGTTACGGGCCTCATGGAGTGGGATATGCAATCTTCAAGGATCTCAGTTTTGACAATCCTGGAAAATATGACTTTCAATTTTGGGCACGTTTATATGCGGATGGACAGCTGGTAGAGGGATCCACCATATGGCTTAACTCATCCCCGTTGGAAATTAGCGAAGGATCAGCGAAGGCACTGCCCATGTTTCAATTGAGTAAGAGTTATCCTGATTTCCTACTTCGATTCCTAAGCTGATCCTTTTGACTCAGGCAAGGCCTCGTTAGACGGTATTCGGAAACTCCTACCTTTACATCCTGAACTAGCCAAGGAAGAGTATTTTGGCCCTTACCTTCGCCGATAGTAACACACAGTGCTATCGTGTTTGTTTGCAGAAACTACGAGCAGCTACCAGTTGAACTCATTTGACTTCATTTCCCCGCAAGGATTCTGGAGCATATGGAACAGTTAGCTAGATGCCGACTTCCATGCGTGTTCTTTTTGAACATGATCTTTTATCATACTTACTCAGCGGCCACTATTAAGTGAATCAATGTGTTTGTCCATTCTTATGGGGACTAGCAGTAGCTTTCTCAGTAAAAAAAACTTGAGCTTCTGTAAAAAAAATAGCTATCTCGTCCTTGTTGCTGCCTGTAGCTTAGGGCTCATATGTTCTGTCGGAGTACCATCTATGCCTTTTAGGAACTGTTATCGCTGAAGATTGATGGATAAGAACTTCATTCTGTCACGACCTGGATTTAATTGGAACATGTCTCTGTATAGATAAATAGTGAGCCATTCATCAGCTTTTTTAGTCCTTTCTTTGTGACTTACAGTAGTTTTGATCTATCTATTTTTAGCTGCGCTGTGACTGTTTGTTTAAGAAATGCTCAAGAGGTCAACAATAGATGAATTAATATCTGTATATAAACATACCTGTATACGACCATTCTTGGAAGCTAGAAACTTTTAATACAATAGCGCTATCTACTGATAACAATAAGAAGGAGTTATCTTGATAGTCTATTGACTCTGATCAAATATGAGTAGTATAAAAGCGTATATCTATCCCTGAAGAAACGCTCTCTGTTTGAAGCACATCATCACCTCAAATTTTTTACTGGGCTGGAACTTCTATCTTGAGTAGGCTTCAGCATTACATACACCAAATATCAAATATGACTGATTATCACGACCCTGGATTTCCGCCTCCAGAGGATGGCTGGATGTTTGCGGTCCCTCCTCCAGCCCGATGCAATACAGGCCGTTTACCATACTCTCTCATTGTCAAAGGCCCCATAAGGACCGAAAACCTGGATTTGCCGGACAAGAAGCGCTGGTATCTCACCATCAGTCGATATGCAGTCCATCCAGGAAATAACGAGATACTGGAATGGTATAATTCTGCGCAAGGCGAGGGCTGCGGGGCATTTGCGAATCTGATGCTGGTTTTGGACAACCTCTGGACCGTCAGCGCGGGCGTATACGTTTATCAGGTCGTCATGTCTTTACTCGATAAGGAGAGCGGGGTAATAGAGCGACATGTGATGGTTAGATCCGAACGCTTTTCTGCGGAAATGAACTTTGATAACTCCAATATTCGTTTAAGTAAGGAGACCTCGGGAACTTGATCTCTTGAAATCTCATGCTAATGTCTTTAATGCAGCTGACCAAGCGAAGGAAGAAGCTCGAAACGCTATTTCGCAATGTCCTTTGTCAGAGCGACCAAAGCTGGTGCAAGAATTCCATCAGTATCTGCATTAGTATGACTAGGGGTCACTGCCTAATGTATCAAAACCGAAGGAGTCGTGAGTACATACACTGACTTATGGGGGCACTCCTCGATATTTGTTCAATCCTTCGGCAGCTGGGATTTATCTCCGTGAGGTTATGAGGGCCATTTGTCTTGCTCGAAGGAATTCTGGATTGAAATCTCCTTTTTGCCCTTGATCAATTTTCCTACGAGTCGTGCACGTTGAAAATCGGCTGTGCTTTGATCTTCAAGACGTTCCTTTTAGTGGTAAATTTCGTCTAATCTGGCAACAAAAACATATCCTGCTCTTTCGATCCAGTAAGAGGATCGTGAATGATCTTGGTATAGCCATTTGCCATAGAGCTGTCATACATATGAAACATGAACTTATGATAGATTACTGAATCCAAGTTAAAAATAAACTCCTGAAACACCAAGGCGTGAGTTAAAAAGCTAAGATATCGAATGACACTTTGAATCATCGTCTGATCATGGCTCTTCGCGGGTCATTCATGGAAGAATATACCAGTCATAGTTAGCTTTAGCATGAGTCAAGCTTCAAGTTAAAGTCTCAGTCACGATCTGCAGTCATACAGTCAAGCGCAATATAAAAGCACGTGTTTCCTCCAAGATAAACCGTCCACGTTTCAACCCAATGACCTTCGAAAGCAATCGGCCTTCAAACCCCTGATTATACACATCAAGAACGTCTTATATTCTACCAATTTCGCCTGGATATTAGAATCACATCAAGTGCATCCAGAATGAGCTCGGAAAGCACAAGTAAAAGTTTAATCCCGCCCAGCGAGAAAGGATGGAGATATGCAGTACCTCCTCCACCAATACTCGCGCCGGGTACACTGCCATATCCTGTCATTCTCGTGGGTCCTCCAACAATAGGCGAGCTTGATGAGACGGGGAAGGTTTGGCAATTCACGACCAATACATATAGAATCGTCACTGGCGAAGACGGAAAGGATGAGGAAATACTATGTCAACAGCTATCACAAGGAGATCTCCATTACGGACCGTTCGGGAAGGGAATGGCAATATTTGTTGACCTCAGAGTGCCCGAGGACGCTGCAGGCGTCTACATATTCGAACACATTGGCTCTCTGGGTGACAGCACCGACAGGACGGTAAAGCGACATGTGGTCTTCCGATCTTACAAACATATAGTCAATAAAGAGGAATTTGACAAGTCGAAATTTCGATTGAGTAAGAAGCCCCTTCTTTGAGCCAGTACAGCTGGAGCTAACTGCATTCGATAGCCGAAGAGCAAACCGAATTTGTCAAAAGACTTTATGATGGAGAGTATTCCTGGTTAGAAAAATATTATCGTTCATATCTGTACGGAGAAGATTAGGCAGGCTGTGTTCGGTCAATGGTGGAAGAGGTCAAATCAGTTCATATCAATTGATATGAATGAGCCTCCCAACTCCCGACCCTTTTCATTTTTTCTCATCTTTAAAATTTTCTATATTTCTTTTCTTTTCTTTCAATCTTTCTCTTATTCTATCTCTAACTTGATCTACATGTTACTTTCCCCCTTTCTCTGGCTGAGTATAGCTGCTGGATCAGCCGATTTCTTTATGATACATGTTTAATACTACGGTACTCCGTGACGGAGAGCTGGTCCATGTCCCAATGGAGAAACTTTTGAGATTTGAACATGAACCCTAAGCGTAAGACCATCTCAACCTTTGAGAGGAATCTGATCGCAAGAATTCTACCGAAACATCAATGGATCAACGAAAAGATGCCTAGAAGCAGATCGTCCACTATCGCGGAGCCCCTTCGTCTCTCTTGTGCAACGCGCTTAGCTTGCCGCTCAGTCATCTTTGTTACGATGTTCTCGACAGCCCTCGCTTTTGTAAAGCCCTATTTATGAATATTGGGTGATTGAAATACACCCAGCTGCACGGTTGTAGACCCCACAAATCTAACCACACGTCTGAACTATGGGTCCTAGTTTAAAAGTTATGGCGGGTATCCATAGGAAACCCTATTGTAACCAAGTTCCGTGTAAGCCACTGACATACTCGACTGATCTTTGGGATTGGAGAGTTCTTCTTCATGACCAAATTAGGTCGGTCCGACTCCCAAAGCAGAAGACGGGTGGCATGTTAATCATTTATAGAACCGCAGAGCTGCACCTACTTGCGTTTTGGGGTTCTGACTGTATATATACGGGACGGGACCGATTATCTAGATTCAGGATCGATGTCGCCACTGGAACCTAGCAAAATGCAATATGGACGATACAGCTGTTAGCGAGGTTGTGTTATCTCGACTTAACTTGGCGACGCAAATTATGTGCATTGCACTATGCACTGGATTCGTTGGCATCCGATTTTTTGTACGATACTATCATAGTCACCGACACGGAGGAGCTGAAGACTGTCAGTCTCGCCCGCAGCTTTTATTTTTCTGCTTTTGGGTCCCATCATAAGTTGACGTGAATGCTAGATTGCTGCATCATCGGCTGGGTAATTTCTACAATATCACCTGTTCTCTGGAAGAGTATTAATCTGGCTTCTTCTAACTGCTAGGTATTTTTCATGGTCTACTGTGCGCTCGGTATTGCCAGTAAGTACGATTTGAGAATAGTTGCTTGGAAAATATTAACTACTGATGATTCCTTTGAGTAGCGGCTCCCAACGGCGCGGGTTATTACTCAGTGAATGTCAGCGAGGAGCAAGAGGTAACATTTCGTCAAGTAGGCAAATCGTATCATTTTCTTCTTTATCTTCCAGAAATCTAACATGACTCATTAGTTAGAGTACTGCATGACGATTTTCTACGGCCTCGCAGCACCCTTTGTCAAATCCTCCTTGCTCTTGATGGTCACCCGAATATTCTCTCCCGTTCATTACAGGGTATATCTTATCTACAGTTTTTTGGCATGCATGTCTTGTTATTATTTCGCCGTTCTGCTGGCTAAGGCTATGGTTTGTATTCCCCTCTCTGCGTACTGGGAATCAACTTCCTCCGCCTCTGCGAGCGCTTCGGCACGATGCTTGGACCAGCGAGCTTTATTCATCACCGACTGTCTCGTCGGCCTCATTACCGACGCAATCATTCTTGTTTCGTCCGTGACTTTGACATGGTCACTACATATGCCGCGAGAGAATAAGCTTCGAATTGCCGTGGTGCTTGGAGCTGGGGGTTTCGCGACGTTGTTCAGTTTGTACCGGCTCGTCGCTATATTCGAGAATGTCTCTCAAGATCCAACTCGGTTATTTACCCGGTTAGACCTCCTAGGGTTAGCTCTCCGGCCCCCTTTTCATTCGTGAAAGACCATCGTCCTGGAATATTATGTTGACTGCGAATAGAGCTGCAGAAATAGCCACTGGAATGATTTGCTCCTGTCTTCCTGCAGCAAACGTATTTGTTACAAAGATTCTCAAGAAAGGACTCAAACGAAAGAAGGACTCCCATAGCTCTTCAGGACAGTACCAAGGGCAAAGTACAAGCCAGAGCCAACAATCCAGTCTTCGCATGCACAACTTAAGCCAGATCAACAGCACATCGAGGGTACTGGAAAGATCGAGGACTGCTACCCGTCTTGCCTCCATTGTCGAGCAAGAGGCGCTTGGGCTTTTCGATTTTGAACCGTGCCACCTGACAACGTCCATACATACCAGCAGAATATTGAGCAACGAATTCAATAGAGAGCAGGAAGAGGAGGACCGAGAAGTTGGTACAGGAATTCAAATCAATTTGTCGATGACACAGACGATAGAAAACTTGAGATCCGCATCTTACGATAGTCTACCCCGGTAATTTCCATGGGCCTTACAGGGGTTGATTGCTGAGAAATTCAGTAGGAACGTGTATTAGAATGTATTCAAGTGTGTGTAAAAGTATGAAAATAACTGGCATAGGTGTGCCATTATCAATTTATCTTAAAATTTAATTCTAAGAGTTCTATTTTTAATTAATTTAGCAGGCGAGTGAATATATACACTACACTCACCATGTCCAGGATAGCCGTAATATAATCCTATCAATTGCCAATCATTCTATTTCTGCCACGAAACTTATGATTTACTAAGTTTGTACGTAACTGATTCTTGTGCGTAGTGCATTATAAGCATATATGCGTACAGTTACCTTTATATAAGGGCTATAGCCCTTGTAGATAAATATAAAAGGGCTATTTATAAACTTTAAGCTAAATAAGCCTTATAAGCTAACTATATTTTAAGCCCTATAACTATATAGTAATGTAAAACCTTATAAGCTAGCTACATTATAGTCCTTAATATCACATAAAGGTATCTACCCATTTATTTAGAGACATCAAGTTTATATAATAACCTAGGCAGATGTTCGTTTTAATCATCATCGCGAGTCACCCCTGAATAGACAATCCGTTCATACCCAATTCGTAATGACTCAATTTGAGTACTAGTCATAAATCTGTAGGCATATCATACGGATGACACCAATCGATGAGTGGTAAGGCCAAGTTTAAAAAGGCAAGCATTGGACCTTCACAAAACACATCTGTTGGGAGCAGAATCTGATCCCATTTGACTATCACCTAAAAGAAAATACTCATGCTTTGAGATGGAAATCAACACTATGTATCAGAAAGTTTGACCTGGCTCCAACATTTCTCTCATATGAGTCCGCGCCCTTCGCCATCTGACTTGCCGATGACATGTTCATTCAATCAGTCAAACGAACCACAATGGCCCATGGCTCGCAATTTGCTGAGTTCATGAGACATATTGTGCTGAATCACACTTCACAAGCTAGTCTTTGGAGAACTGTCGGTTTACTACGGTCCGTATCACAAAAGCATAGATAGGTAGTAGGGCAGTCCGACAGCCCTGGGGTGGCGAGCCTGTTAATATGGATAATATTTAATAATAAAAGACTAATCCCTAAAACTATAGGGGTCTAGAGAGGACAGCTGGCTATATAGAAAGTTGCTGTATAAGCGCTAGAAGATATGTTATTCTATTTCTATATATTTGTGTCTGCTCCTATACCTAGGGTAATAAGAGCAGACTAACCTAAAACTGTAGTTCTAAGATATGGTTTAATTTTTATATTTATAAACTAAAAAACTGCGCAGTCCACCAAATAAAGGCCTGTAACTGCACTGAACCGCACCTAATGCATGTCTAGGTGGGTTGGTTTGGAACAAGAGGAGTTTTTAGTTCTTTTGATTATTTTCTTTTAGAATCAATATAGTATTATTATTATTCTTTTTGCAAAGAATATCGATATTTGTTTTATATAGTTTGTTCTTTTTATATGCAGAGCATATAAGTCTTCTTTTCTTATTATATATAAGACATTTCTTGTAAGGAGGGTTTGCTAGGTTAGGTGCGAAGGATTAAGAAGCAACATTAGGGTGCGATTCATAGGTGTGATTACACCTAACCACTAGGAACTATATAACAGGGCATAAAGCTATATATAATATATAATACATTTTCAGAGTAGAGCAACTAATATTTATACTAGTAAATAGATTAGTAAGTATATATAATATAATAAAACCTTTAGTAATTTATAGTCTTACAGTCGGCGGGGAAAGTATTCGCCGGATCCGCGATTTTTCCGCGTCGCGTTTCCACGTGTTATACAACTCACCTTTTTTAACCACCCTCTAATGGCTCCATGAACGCCTTTAAGGCCTATATCTAGCAATAAATCATCGAAAAAAGAATTATCTCCATATATTTAAGGTTAAATCATTACTCTATCTAAAATTAGTATTATAATCACTAATATTTCTAGATATCTAGAAATACTTTATAAAACTATTAAATATACTATTACAAAAAAGAATAAACACCATAATAAAGAATTAAAAAAAAGATCTAATCAGCCTTAAATCCTTAATGAACATAATATTCGCCATATTATATAGCTAATTATTAACGAGCTATTTATTACATATTAAGAAATCTACTATTAACTACAGCTCATTTATACTATATATATAATATACTCCGTCCTCCAAGAATCAGGATACAACCACTAGAAAATATAAAAATAGCTATTATTAAAACTAGAGCATGCTAAGTGTAAGGCCGTGGCCTACAAGCGTACGTAACACGTATAAACTGAGCAAGATGATGATATTGCTAAGGTAGCTCCATCCGGAGCACCAACTAACTACCCGCTGCGAGTCACGTGCTCACCCACGTGACTTGGGCAGGCTAACTATGCTAACTAACTAAGCTAACTAACGACATGGTGACTCGGTAAAGGGTCACACTAAGCTATAATATAACTTTATAAAAAAATATATAAATTAGACGTATAAGAACTAGTATAAGATTATATTTATAAATAAATACTCTATCGAATTAAGATCTAGAAAATAGAATAAATAGATTTTTTAATTTAACCATATTAATAAGAAATAGAAATCACATTTTATATAACTATATAAAATAGATAAAGAGGTTTAGATTATAATATAAACTATAATTTAAGATTTAAATAGATCTAATTTACTATAATTAAAGCTTAATTTTAAATCTAAAAAGTAAAGATACTTTTTAATTTTATATATTTAAATTTTAAAGAAAATAATATTTATAATTTAAAAACTAGACTTTATTTTTATATAGAATAATATTTTTATTTATATATTTAAAAAATTAAAGATCTAGTTTATAAATAATACTATAAAACTACTTAAATAACTACTATATTTATTAGATTTAAATTTTATTAAACATCTCTAATTTTTACTTAAATCTAAAATATATAAAGTAAATCTAAATATTGAATAAACCACTAAAGATATAAAATAGATATATAAAATCTTATTTATAATAGCAAAGCCTTTATAAAATAATATTTATAAGAATATAATTAAGAATCTAATAAGATCTATAAAATAAAGATTAAAGATAGTATAGGTGGTAAAGAGATAGTATATAAAGTATTAAAATACTAATTTTTTTCTATATATAGTACATTATATAATATTTAATAATCTTAATTTTTACTAGATATAGTATTATATAGATAGAAATAATCAAGAAAGTGTTTCTTTATAAATTTGTGTGGGTGGGGTTATCAGCTGGTTCGGCGAACACTTTTTGCGGTGTACTGTATAGCTATCTCTTCTTTTTAAAGCAATAGTCTAATACTTATATACTAATATAATAATACTTATATATAAACTTTATAAAAGAAATTATAATAAGGAAAAAAATACTTTATATAAAAAACTAATTAATTAATATATAAATTATAATATCTAAAGTAATATTACGAGTTATACTCTAAATTATAATAATAATAATAAAAAGACTCTAAAAAAGAGAAAAAAGAGAGACAAGTAATATATAAAAAAATAAAATATATTAATAAATAAGAATATATAAAATAATAATTAATATCTTATAATAGTTATAAATTAATAATTAATATAATATATAATAAAGTATATTAATAAATAAAAATATATAATGAAATAATATAATATAGTAAATTAATAGACCGGATGGTCGAGCGGGTAACCACTTAATCTGGTAGATCCGTGCACCCGCACTTATATCCACCCGGATTAGGGGTGGCGACCCAATTTATAAAGTATCAATATTTATATAGAAGCTAGTGCTTATAGGTTCAAATCCCACTCCAGTCATCTAACCCTTTATAAAGAATTTATCGCCAAAATATTAACTACAATTATCTTTATAAAAATAAAAATATATTTAAATCTTATATATATAGATGTACGAAATTTGGGATCACTCAATTTCAAAAAGCGTATATCCATATATATATGCGCTAAAAGGTCCCGCAACCAGAAAAATTACAACAGCACAGCATTACAACAAAAGATATGGGGTTTTTCTTCCAGTTTCCATTAAGGAACAATTTTCTATATAAATCATATATCTCAATACGGGTTTTAAGAATTATTATGTATTGAAATGTTTATATTGTGAACCTTATATTATATTATAAGATCCGCAATGCAATATATTCATGTATAACATTGATTTCCATAAAGGATTCATGGTTTTCCCCATATTGAAAAAATTACAACAGATTATCCCGGGCGTCCCTAGCTGGACATAGTGGTTACAGAATAATAATAGTAAATTAATAGTTAATAAAAATATATAATCTAAAATCTATAAATATTAATATCTAGTTACTAGCTAAGATATAAATTATAAAATTATTTAATAAACTAGAAGTATTATACTTTAGATTTATATAATAAATAAGATAGTTTTATTATTATATTATACTAATATTATAAATATTAAAATAAAACTCTTATTATTTATTCTAGATAATTTTTAATATATATTAAGCTTTAAAAAATATAAAATTAATAATTTATAATAGACTTATTTACTAAGTTATAAAATTTATAAAATAAATAAACATTTTAAATCTTTTAGAATTTTTAATATTATTATATTAGATTAAATTTTTATATTATTTATAATAATATAAATTATAATTTTATAATCTTAGCCTATAAACTTAAAAAAAAAAAAAAAAAAAAAAGGTTTAAATTATAATTAAAGATCTTAAATCTATTTTTATTAATAATATTATATATTCTTAGCTATAATTAGTAATAGTTTATTATTATTAGTCTTTATATTTTATTATTTCTTAAAATAATAATTCTTAGTATAGTCTAGCTTTTAGTAATATATATATATATATATTAAATTTAAATTTAAAATTAAATTTAAAACTACTATTAAGGGCTTTAATATAATAATTAAAGCTAAAATATTATTTATAATATTAATACTTAACTATAGCTAGTAATATATATTTTTTTATTAATTAAATAAATAGCTACTAGAGCAAGATTTAATAATTATTTTATAATAATTTAATAATCTAATTATACTCTAAAATATATCTAATTTTTCTATTAAATAAAAAGATTTATTATAAATCTTTAGTAATATATATATAAATAAATATATTTTTCTTTATTCTTTAATATATTAAAATCTAAATTACTTCTCTATTAGATATAGAGATTATATAAATTTATATATTAATTAAATCTTTTTTTAATTATTTTAATAATATATAAGTAAGACTTTAATTTATAATATATTTAAATTTTTAAAAATTTAAAGTAAGTAATTTTTAAAATTAATTTATATAAAAATATTATTATTATTTTTTTTATATATTTAATACTATAAGAAGATATTCTAATTTATATTATTTAAAATTTTAATAATATAATATTTAAAATATTTATTATAATATATATTATAATTGTTGGTTTACTACGGTCCGTATCACAAAAGCATAGATAGATAGTAGGGCAGTCTAACAGCCCTAGGGTAGTGAGCCTATTAATATATATAATATTCAATAATAAAAGACTAATTTCTAAAACTATAGGGGTCTGGGGAGGATAGCTAGCTATATAGAAAATTACTGTATAGGCACTAGAGAATATATTATTCTATTCCTATATATTTATACTTACTCCCATATCTAAGATGTAAGAGTATTAAATCATAGTATTAATAATCTAATACTAGCAACTCTCTAAAAGAAAAGAAAAAATATATAATAAATAATATATAATTTAGTATAGTAAATAAGTATAAAAAAAATAAAATAAAAGTAATAAAATAAAAGAAAAATAATAAAAAATAATATAAAATAAAATATCTAATTATATAGCTATTACTCTAGAGATTTTAATAATATAATAAATCTTATAGCCTTAGAATTAAGATTATATATTATAGCTGCTCTTTTAATCTAACTATTAATATTAATTTAGAGCTTATTTATATTAATAAACTTCTATAAAATATAGTATAATTTACTTTTTATTATAATATTAATAAAGTTATTATTACTATTAATTTATTTAACTTCTATAATCTCTTATTATTTATATAATTATTAGAGATATATAAAATTAATTATAAATTACTTTTTTTATATTATATTAAGCTTAATAAGATAGTTATATAAGCTTTTTAAATTAATATAAATAACTAAAGATAATAATTTAGTAAAATAAAATAATTATATAAAAATTAATTTAACTATAACTATAGTATTAAATTTATTTATTAAAGTATATATTTTTAAGTTAAATATATTTTAAATAATTCTCTTACACTTTATTAAAAACTAATAAAAAATATTTATATTATTAGACTTATCTACTAGTATAATAATATAGCTAAACTATAAGAATAGATCTTTATTATTAATAAATATAATATTAATAAAGATAATAAAATATAGTATTTTCTTATTAAATTTAATAAGATATAGTTTTCTTTTAAGATTATTAAATTATTATTATAAATACTTATTTAATATTATTATATTATTCTTTTAAAGATCTATTATTTATATTATAAAGAATAAATTAAAAAAGATTTTAGATTAAAATATTAAAGTAATATATATACTAAAAGCTTATTAAATAATATATTATTTTTTTAATATAATACTTTTTTATACTTTATTATATAAATTTATAATATCTATTAATTAATCTTATATAAGTTAAATATAACTATAAATATATTTTTAAATAAATATAATACTCTAAATAGTCTTTATAATAATTATACTATTAAATTTTAGTAGATTATTACTTATTAGCTTTTTCTAGAGTTTATAAAGAATATTTATATATTAGATCTCTTTCTCTTTTTATATTATAAAAATATTATTAATTTATATATTAATAATATTAAATTTTTAATTTAGATTAAAATAGTAAAGAAGATATAAATTATAAATAAATATCTCTATATTAAACTTTTCTATATAGTAATTATAATATATATAAAACTAGTGATTATCTACTTTAAGAATTCTATAAAAGAGATATATAATCTTAAAAAATATAGCTCTAGAGAAATATTCTATAAGTTTAAATATAATCTATATATAAAAATTATAAT
>JACVQZ010000196.1:0-57810 GCA_019828575.1 Talaromyces thailandensis
TAATATTTTTTATTAGCTTTAGATAAGATCTAGTTTAAAATATTAATTATAAAAAATAAGCTATAGAATAATTAATAAGATTTTAAATAAAAGATTAAAAAAATTCTTTATAATCTAGACTAATTATAGTAAATTAATTAATAATTTTTAATAATTCTTTTTCTTTATAATCCTATATTTTATAGATAATAAATATATTAATATCTATAAAAAATATTTTAAATTTATTATTATTAATTTTTCTCTCTAGATTTATAGCTATAAAGAATTAATTCTTACTAGTTATAAAAAAAGCTTTTATATAATTAAAATAAGATTAGAAGGCTTTATTCTATTTCTTTTTTATATAATTAATTAATTAATATCTTTCTTTCTTATATATATAGCATATTTTAAATATAGTTTATTATAAGAAGCTATAGTAATTATAATTATTATATTATCTAATCTAGTATAACAAATAGTCTTAATATAATAAATATAACTATTAATAATAATAATAATAATCTATATAATAAGTATTAATAATATAAAAGCTTTAAGAAATAGCTTCTTTTTATATATCTTTTTATTAAATAATTATCCTCTATAAAGACTCTATAAAATTATAAACTATAATTATTAATATTATTAAGACTCTATAAAAAGCTTATAAAAAATATATAATTATAAATAATTTTAAGATAAAACTAGCTTTAATATAATACTTTAATTAAAACTTATAAAATCTTTTTTCTAATTTATTAAATATAATCTTAAAATATTTTAAAATAAGCTTTTTAAAGTTCTTATTTATAACTCTAAATAGATTTATAATATTCTATTTCTTTTTTACTTAGCAAATATATTCTTTAATTTTAAAATATATCTTTATTATAATTATAGAATTAGTTTCTTATTATAGTTAGATTAGATTATTAATCTAGTAATAATTTAATACTATATTTTTAAATATAATATAGAATATCTTTTTTATAGTCTCTAAAATATAGTATTTATAATAAATATAAATATATATAAATATTATATATATAAGATTAAATAATTCTTTAGGGCCTCTATACTTTATATTATTAAAAAAGACTTTTTATAGATTTAAAAAATTTAATACTATATATATAAATTATTATAATTTATAATATATATAGAATCTCTATATTATTAATATATTTAATATCTATATTAATTTATATATTATCTTTATACTAAAGGTTATTAGATTATAGATTAAAATAAATATTATTAAAATAAATATTTTCTCTTAGACTTAATCTTATTAAAGTTATTATTTTATTTCTATGCTATATTAAATAACTAAAGATAATTTAAAAATATTACTTAATTTAATATAAATAATATATTATTAATTTTCTTTAGTATTAGTAGTTTAGAGGCTATAAATAAAGAATTTAAATATAAAATTAATCTCTAATAAATTAAATATACTTTTATACTTAATATAATACTTAATATTATTTTTAATCTATATTTGAGATTTAGATTTAATTAATATAATAATAAGAGTCTTTAAGAATAACTATTTATATATTATAAAAATATTATTTATATAAAATATATTATAGAGCTAGTATAAAAAACTATAAAATATAGTACTAAGAATTTCTTTATTCTATATAGTAAAGTTATCTTTAAATATATCTTATAATATATAATTATATAATTTAATATAAATATTAATATAGCTTTAAATATATTAATTAAAAGTAATAATATTCTTAATTTTAATTAGAATAATAGCTATTATTTTAATTATTAATTTAAAGATTTTAGAGTAATTCTCCTAAGCTTTTAGAAATATATTAATAATAGTTCAATACTTAATTTAAAGTACTAGAGAAAAAATATTAAATTAATTAAATAAATAATTTAATTTAAAATAGATATAAAAAAATAATAATTTAATCTAATCTATAAATCTTATTAATTAATATTAGTTTACTATAATCTATATTATAAAAGTATAAATAGATAATAGGGCAGTCTAATAGCTCTAAAGTAATAAGCCTATTAATATATATATATATTTTAATAATAAAAGACTAATTTTTAAAACTATAAGAGTTTAGAGAGAATAATTAGCTATATAGAAGGTTACTGTATGAGCACTAGAGAATATATTATCCTGTTCCTACATGTTCGTGCCTGCTCCCGCACCTAAGGTGCAAGAGCGCCGAACCATGGCATCAATAATCCGACAATAAGAAATATAATCTAAAAAATTAATTTATAATAAGACTTATAATTAAAGACTATAAAAATAATAGTATAGATTATAAATTATACTCTAATTAAAGCTCTAAACTATAAAATATTATATAAATTAATATATAGAAGAAAGTTATATATAAAAAATCTATTCTTATTTAGAGCTAAGATATATATATAGATTAATATAAATAAGAATAAAAAAGTTACTTTATATATATAAATTAAATATCTTATAAGATATAAAATCTATAATATTTAATAGATCTAGATTAATAGATCTAGCAAGATGAAGATTATATATATATAAAATATAATTTTTAATAAGATAAAGAAGTATAATTCTAAATATTTATTTATTAAAAAATTTATTAGTAAGAATATATTAATATATATTAAAAGTATAACTATATTAAATTTTAAATAAATTAATAATATAACTATATATAATTCTATTAATAAAGATATAAGCCTATATATAAATCATACCTTAATAGAATTAATAATAATAATAGAAAATAATTTACCTATTAAAAAAATAGATATTAATAAGGATTCTATACTCTTATAATAGTAAATAAAAATTAATACTACTAAATTTAATAAATTAATAAAAATAGAAAAAATAAAACTTAAGATATAATTCTCTATAAAGAATTTAATAATCCTATAGTAAAAAGCTTAAAAATTAATTTAACTAGAGAAATAAAGAATAAAAATATAAAAAATATAAAAATTAATATAATAAATAAAAATAATAAAATAAGTACTAATTCTAAGCTAAAAAATATAATAAAAAATAATAAAATAATAAATTATTTAAATCTCTAGCTTTTTTAATTTTTATACTTTATATTTAAGAAAACTAGTTCTATTAATTAAATTACTTTATTTAAAAGAATTTATAGTTTAGCTAATATTATCTTATTAATAAATAATTTAATTAAGTAACTAATTCTAAATAATAATAAAAAAAATAATAAAAATAATTTAAATAAATAACTAGCTCTAGATAGTAGTAAAGAATATAATATTAATTAAAATAATATTATTATTATCTTACTAATTAAAAAAAATATCCTACTATTAAATAAATTAATAAGTAAGTTAATAAGAATTAAATATTTTAATCTATATTAATATCTTAGTATTATTAATACTAATCTATTAGAATCTAATATTATTATTAGATTATAGATTTAAAAAACTTTAAAATAAGCTTATATTTTTAGTTCTAATAGTCTATTATTAAAAAAGAAATAAAAAAAAATAAAAATATATCTTTTTTATAAGAAAAAAACTATAATAATTTTTTATATTTAAAAAATATTTTCTAGTAGTTATTAAAAAAATTAAAAACTCTATATTAATTTAATTTTTATTACTAAAGTCTAAAAACTAGAATATAATTATATATTATAAATATATAAAATAATTTATAAAGATTATAAAATTAGAATATAAAATACTAAAAAAAAAATATATATTTATAATTATTTCTAAGTCTAATAAGAAAATATTATTACTAATTTAGATTTTTAAATATAAATTTAATAAATATAAAAAGATTATTAAATTTAAAATATAAATCTATATATAAGATAATTTATAAAAAGAAAATAGATTTATTATATATATTATAATATTAATTTTATAAATTTTTTATTTTATAATTTCTCTTATTATTATATATAATTTTAAGATTATATAATATAATATTATAAATACTTTTATAAATAATAAATTTAATAAGAAAGTTTATATTTATTTTCTAAATAGCTTTAAAAAGAATAAGAAAATTCTTAAATTTAAATATATTTTATATAATTTATATAAAAGTCTCTATTTATAGTAATTAAAATTAATAAAAATTTTATTAATTTTAAAATTTATTTAAGTTCTTAATAAAGAATATTTATTTATAAAGAATAGCTTTATTTTATTATTTTTTATTAATAATATTTTATTATTTTATAATAAAATTAAAAACTAGTATATATTTAAAAAAATTAAAAAAAGTCTTATATAAGCTTATAAGCTAAAAAAAATAAATAATTTTAAATAATTTCTTAATATTTAAATAATCTAGAATAGAGTTTAATATAAGATTTAACTTTATTAAAATATTTATATTTTTAAAATTATAAAATATTTTAAGTTTAATATTATAAATAATATTAAAATATCTATATTAATTAATATTAAGATTTTAAATAATAAAATAAATAATATTAAAATCTATACTTTTTAAAAGTTTTTAGAATTAATTTTATATATTATTATTATAATTTAATTTAATATTATAAAAGTAGTTAATAAGCTTATTAAATATATTATTAATTTATCTATAGTCTATTTCTAGTAAATTAGATATATTATTTAATATTTTTATAATATATAATTCTTTATAATTAAATATTTATTATTAAAGAAATCTAGAATAGATATCTTTATATATACTTTAAATATTTTATTTAAAAATAATCTTAACTATATAAGCTCTAAAGAATATTTAATAAAAATATATAAAAAATTAATTAACTAAAAAATTATAAAATAATATTTTATTATAATATTAACTATTAAAGTTAAATTCTATATTATTATTAAAACTATAAAAAGACTTTATATTTAAAAATAAATTTTTAAAATTATATAATTTATATCTAATTAAAAGCTTTTTATTCTTTATAATAATAAGTAAATTATTAATTTATTTATTAATAATAAATTATAGTTTTAAATTAATCTAAAATATATTAATATTTATTATTATTAGCTTTATTAAGAGATTTAAACTAAATATTTTTTTATTAAATAAATTAATACTAAATCTATAATTACTAATAATTTAATAAAGATTTTATATAATTAATATTTTCTTAAATAGTATTAATACTAAGAATTAATAAATATTATTAAATTAATATAGAAATAAAGCTTTAAAGCTTTTATTTTTAAAAAAATATATTAAAATTCTTAGTATACTATTCTATATATAAAAAATTTAGATATTTAAAATTTAAAAAAAAATTAAGAAATTATTTTAATACTAATTATAATATATAGCTTAATTAAGTATTATAAATTAATTATAATATCTATATTAAGAATATTCTTTTAAATATTATTATTTATTTTCTTAGAAAAATTAATATAAAATTATATATATATAAATCTTCCAATATCCCCTATTAGGATATTTGGAAAGATATGCCTTACATAGTTAATAAATAGTGTTCAATACAGTCATTATTTGTCCTTGTTTTCTCGCTTCTGCACCCCGTTGCCGTAAACGCTCTAGTCCCACAATCGGTCCATTAGAACGTCGTAATGTACTGTATTCTGCGTGTCTAGCCAGGAATAGATTCTCTGGCATAGGCTGCCGTACACGTATATACAATGTAGCACCGTGGGGAAAATAACAACTGCACCAAAAGCGCCAATAGGAATCGGGCCTATAAAGGGTATACCTACCATACAGACCGTGGTAACAAATTTAGGGTTTTTCTTTGGGAAATCCTCCACGAGGATCTATCGATATCCATTGTCCAATAGGAACCCACAGCTAATCATTTCCGCAATAGCCGTTAGTCAAAGTATCCTCAATAGCCAATAGGAACCCACGGTTAGTCATTGCCGCAATAATTTCCGCAATAGCCGTTTACTCAACGACGTATACGTTCCAGATATTGAATTCAGCTCATCGCATTTCTCGATGACAAATCTCATAGACCTACATAACTATGTTACAAAGCAGACCACTGTGTAAGCAAATCTAAAATCGATCTGCCATTGCCATTACTTTCCTTTGGCTTCTAGACCTCCAAGAAATACTTTAAAAAGGCGAGCCCTGACCTGGGTAAAAGGCAATTTCTACTGCTAAAAACCAGTCCGCTCACACAATTCATTATCTTTAAGACAAAACCCTCTTTATCACTAACTTTATAACATCAACCTCCTCTTAATATACAATGTCTCCATCAATCCAGGGACGAAAGATTGCCATCATTGGCGCTAGCGGGCAGCTCGGAAAGCCTACTATCGAAACTCTTCTCAAGCTGGGCGTCCACACCATCACCGCCATTCAGCGACCCGAAGCTACAAGCACGTTCCCTACAGGTGTTGTTGTTAAGAAAGGAAATCTTGAGGATGAAGCTTTCCTCGCTGAAGTTCTTAAAGGCCAAGAGGTCCTCGTCCTCATGCCACCTTTGCCCCAGCTTGTCCAGCTCCAGGAGCCTGCAATTCGTGCGGCCGCCAAGGTTGGCGTGCCGTATATCTTTCCATCCGAATATGGCCCTGACCCCTTCGCCGGAGAGCTTGTGAATGAGAATGGACTGCTTATCGCCAAAAAGGGCATCCGTGACCTGATTGAAAAGCTTGGTGTTAGCAGCTGGGTGTCCATCGCCGTTGGCCCGTGGCTTGATGGAGGCCTCGCCCC
Source organism: Talaromyces thailandensis (assembly GCA_019828575.1). Classification (NCBI taxonomy): domain Eukaryota; kingdom Fungi; phylum Ascomycota; class Eurotiomycetes; order Eurotiales; family Trichocomaceae; genus Talaromyces; species Talaromyces thailandensis. The sequence goes on from JACVQZ010000196.1 coordinate 6,668, forward strand.
TGGTCTATGGGGTATTGACGCGAGAAATCGCAAGGCAACCCTCTGGCAAGGCGCTAATGGCAAGGTTGACACGGCGTCTATCGCGCACACTGGTCAGGCAACTGCCGCGGCGCTGAGCCTGCCAGAGGCTGATCTGGCCAAGTACAAGAACAAGGCTGTCTACACTCCATCGTTTCACCTAACGCAGCGGGAGCTCCTAGAGGCCGTAATCCGCGCAACGGGCACGACGGAGGCGGACTGGGACATTCAGACACGGGATGTGAATGAGATGGCTAAGGAGTATGAGGAAAAGATTATCCAGGGTGACGGTTTTGCGCCCTTTGTTAAGTTCTTCGTCACACACTTCCTTGAGGGCCACGGCGGCGACTTCGCCCACAAGGTAGACGCGGCCAAGTTGGCGAAACTAGAGCAACTGGGACTGCAGAAGGAGGATCTGGACCACGTCATCAAGGTGGCGCTGCAATAGCTTAAATGTACGGCTTTGTATTGATGGTATGTTACTAGTGCAACCTTATCAAATTGGAACCTTTTGTTTAATCGCTCTGGACACTTGACTCTCTCACCTTTGGTATGTCTTGGGACTTCAAAATAGGAGAGGATGGGCGGGTAACTATACATGCATCTATCTATCTGTCCGGTAGGAAAATCAGTAATAGGAATTCAGTCCAATTTCTCAGCCACCAAGTAGATGTTGTCTCAGTCTCGGCCTAACCTCACTGCGCTTCCCTTGTCACAAGCCGGCCAGCAATCCCGGAACAAGTAAGCTGTTATTTACCATGATTGATGTGGTATATTTGACTAGCTACAAATGAAACGCCGATCAAGAGCAGACAGTCGAAGCTCTGAATTATCATGCTGTGTAAGCACTCACTTGACAGGGTTTGACCAATAAGACTGACACTGATTCTATGCCAACGTTTACATAGTGTCCGACTTTGACCACATTGCACCCAGGTCAGCGCAAAGATCGAGGTTGCTAACACTGATCTCTAGGCCAGGCCTGATGAATGTGTCGTCAGGCAGAGTCTTGGCCACTGGCATGCCGATTGCTGTACCGTAGAATTGGGCCGTACTCGATTCGTCGTATGTACTGTTGAGCTCAGTTTATCCCCCAAATTCACCACGCATGACAGGTCACAAATGGTGTCAACCCTAACCTGATGTAAGAGGTCAGAGAAACCCAATACATCCAATCTTGCCAGTCACTTCTTCTTTTACCATTCTTGTAAGCAATTATTCAGGATTCGACTGGAGTTAACCCACCTTTCCGACAGCATTCCTTCGCCCATTGGTCGAATAGGTTGCTTGACTGGTCTTTCTGTTCTTTGGAGGATTGAAAAAGATTATTGGCACTTGTCCAACCGTAAAGTTTGTTTTCCTCATCATCCTATGCGAAATTGATATTATGCTCGGAGCGACATTGGACGATATGATGGTATAGGGTTTATAAGGGTAGTTAGACGCTTAATTAGCGGATTGCTGGGTTTACTCCAAGCTAATCCTTGAATAGTATGTTGCAAAAGGATGGGAAAGTAAAAATTTATTGACAATATTGTATGTATTGAGTTGTCTGTCAATGTCTAAATACAAACGAGGTCGAGTGACGGGATATGTCTTCTCTCTCAGCAAGTGAGGATGGCTTGATGAATAAGAGTATTTTCAAAACCCCTTTCCCTGCGTATTTCCGACAAGGAATGAATCTTCCATAGCTACAGGCACTGCTACTAATTGACGGAGTCGTTTAGGCTTCTTTAACACCACAATCAATTTTGATTTTGTGCAGTATACAATAAGAACGGCATCCTAATGAGCTTGTCCATCATATCTCCGCAGAACATGCGGCTACTTCCTCGTCTTTTTGCAAGATATGCGGACTAGGACCTCTAGCAACAATACCCTGTCTGTTTTGAGTACTTCATGACTTTTTATTAGGGTCGATTCGGGATACTTACACCTGGCATGATCACTGTTAACTTCATGTAATGTTCCTTGATCTGTTCGAAGGAAGTTGTGTCTTTGAAAGCTGGAATGTCCCAGTATAATGATCGTAACCACTTGTGGATGTTTGGATAACCGCTCCGTATATCCCGAATGTTGCACTTGAAGAGCCCAACGTACACAACATCAAAGCGAATGATTGTTGCGTAGAGGAAGACATCAAGTACAGTGAGGCAATCATCAAGGAAGTATGGACCTTTCGAAGTGGTGGCCAGGTGGTGCTCGACACGATCGAGAGAATTGAAAAGCGAAGTCACCGCGGCGTCGTATGCATCTTGAGTCCTTTGGGAGATTCAGTCAAACACTCCTCCTCCGCTTGAAGAAGTTATTCAACATACCTTGCAATTCCGGCTTTGCTGTTTGGTAATGCAAGTTAGAATTATAGACAATTAAAATGTGATAGATGTCCTGGTTTTTTCCCCCCATTGAACTTACTAGACTCCGTTGTTGATATCGTTGTAAATCCAGGTGTTGAATTCATCAATAGCTTCCTTGAATTGTGACGGATATAAATCCATGGTGCTATATTTGTCATCCACCAATGAGTTGAACGCTGAGTTTAACATCTGAACAATTTCTGCACTTTCATTGTTCACGATTGTCTCAGTCTTTTTATCCCATAAAAGTGGCACTGAATATCGCCCGGTGTAATTTGGGTTCGCTTTGAAATATAGGTCTCGAATTTCGTGCACATCATCGTGTAGGGGGTCAGGTCCACAGAAGTCTCGGTGCTCATGCTCGTCAACAGAGATGAATCGCCAGCCTAATAAAGTGAGCAAGTCTTGATTCTTCTTCTTCACTTTTGTACAGTTGTAGTGTTAGTACCTGTTCTAAGGTCGAGATGAGGATGAACACTAGTGAAACCAACGATATCCTCCAGGCCCTTGAGTTTCCGGACAATCAACGTTCGATGGGCTATCACCGTAGCAATGTCAGGATATATTTGGCTATGCAAATTAAAAACGTCCAAACTTTGTTACATACCCCAGGGGCATGCATAGGATACATATAGATGGTATCTCCCACGCTCTGGAGGAAACAATGATCCCGGGTCCGAAGATATGAGGTGGCGAAACTCTGTATCAGGTCGAACAAACGTGCCATTCTTGTACACTCCTTCCAAACTAGGTGAAGGCCTGAAGATACATATTAGTACAGTTTCTTTATTCTGGAAGGTAGTGAAGCGTCTAACCGTTTGCTCATGTTTCTCAATATGTTGCCAAGGGAGTATGAGACTAAATATGAACCAAGCGTACTCAGCAACAGCAATATGTAAAGTTGCCGATTATAGAGCTCGAAAGATAATGAAATGGCAAAAGGCCAATGGTCATGTTATTAATTTTTATAGTTATGACATAGTATTGTAAGATGACCGGATTTTGCTCTCCAATGTTGAGTGCTAACGTGCGGTGGATTTATTAAGGGTTAAGGCTGACTATTTTTGATAATACACTTTGAGTACTCCGTGCCTTCCACAGATACGTAAAAGAGGGTATAAGGTACCAGTTAAAGTCAATCTAATTAGTAATATCAACTAGCCTCGTATTAGAATGAGTGACACATAGGTCAGGCTGGGCTTCTAATGAGACTTAACGAGTCAACTATCAAGTTACGTGAGTCTAAGTTGCTTACCAATTGCTACGTGGATCTAATATCAGCGATCCTTCTTGTTCTCCGCTGCTTCTCCTGGCTCTCCTCAGCGCCAGATCCACTTCTTATGTCGGCCCCACTCCGACTCCAGTCAGAGACTCAGAGACACTCTGTTGAAAACTTCAGAGAATGTAATGTCTACGTACTCCGGTTGACCCTGGCGATTTTTATACTATGGTGGGGCGTATAGGGTTTGATTACCAATCATTCTACAAAGTATCACTGAGAATTTTATTTTAGTGATTTTGCTGTAGAACTTGTAATCAAAATCTACTCAGGGCCTACAGTGTACACCAATATATGAAAGAATATGCGCGTCTGTGGGCTTAGGCGATGCATCCAGGATAGCGGTAATATACGCTGTCAGTTCTGATTTGTGGTCTGGCTGCGTTAGTTGAAACTAGGTTAATATCGAAAGATATTGAATAATATATTTTTAATCTTGATCCTAAGACAGGAAAAAGAAGATGAGATTCTGGGTTTAATGATTTTACTAAGTGGGTAAAGGTGGTAAAGTGAATTCTTACAATACTACTATTAAACCCTCTAGCAAGCTTTGTTATATGACTTTCACGCTTCGGGAATAGCCTTATAATAGTTCATTTTTTATTTATAAATGGAAACTCTTTATGTATAATTTCTACAAATGTATAGTTCATGGGCGACGTTGAATAACTAAGATTATTTACTCATTTCTTCTCAAAGTCTTTCTCGCCGCACCATACGACACTAAACAGGATTTCTTGCAGCACAAGACAGTTATTACGGCACCGAATGGGATTTTGTTACCGCACAAGACGGTGCGGTGCATACAGCACCAAACAGAATATCTTACATTGTTTCCATTCCAGATCAATGCTCCCGTCTTAAAATCCTTTCCATGAATCATGAACAAGCGAGACTTCTCAAAGATGAGGGCTTGTATGGAGAATAACATTATTATATACCTACCTATCCGCGCACTAAGAATCCAGAATTGACTGCCCACAGGAACGCAGTCAATTCTGGATTCTTTGAAATCAGAATCTGGATTCAATTTCCATCTCTCAATTCCTAGATCGAAACGTCAGATCTGACGTGACTAGGCCACCGTCCAGGACATGGAGCAAAACGTAGATCGAATTCGTCTAAAGCTTTTGTCTACAATTAGATCACCAGATCGTAGGAAAAATCCTGGAACAATGTTGTTCGTGTATTACCTATTCTTTAATTGATTTATTACTCGCTTATAAGATGGAACTCGTGAGCGTTTCCATTTCGTGCATTCGGCGACGAGACGAGTCTGGAATATTGTCCCAAAACAACAGCTTGCGCAACATTTGGGCTTCGCGGTAGAAACCGGATTTTGTCACCGTTCAATTCACGACACAAACTCGTCCTAACACTGATATCATTCATCAACTTGTTCTGAAATTATACTCGACTTTTACCAACCGGTACCAACGCCAATTAACCAATGGCTTGCGTCACTTGCGGTTAAATATATCTAAGAAGTTTTGCAACTTGAAAAAAATATTATACGATGTGATGTTAGCTCTAATGTAATCGCATGACTACTCAACGGACAATCAAATACAGAGGTTTGCAGAACACCCTTCCTGTCACGGACCTGGATCCACCTTAGCTATACAGTGGTGTGTCGAGATACGTTAGGCTTGATTGAATTCACACAGGTTCCTTGAATCGTCGATGAAAATAACTTGAGTAAACGAAATAACAAAAGGTCGATCGATGTGCTGGATAGCTCGCAAAATATCCCGCCATATGTCCATAAAAAACCCGGCTTTGGAACCTCATGTATTCAGACAAAAAAAAAGCCAACTCAACACATAAAATCTTGCTAGTCACCTCTTATTTTACCATTCTTGTAGGCGATTATTCAGGATTGACCTGGAGTTAACCCAGCAATCCGACAGAACACTCATACCATGCTCAATATCTCTGGAATTCCAGATCTTGGTCCAATATTCGGTCTCATAGTCAGTTCTTTGACCTCATCCACGCTCAATCCTTCGCTTCCATCGGGTTTCATCTTGGCCAATATCGCCCTCGACCACTGGTCTGAGTCGAACTCTACTCCCACTGGGTTGTCTGCAAATTCGTCGCTCATCATATATGCATTGGCCTCCTCCATTGTGTCGAAGTTATCGACTTGCATTTCAATCTTGTTCCCCTGGGGATCACGATAATATAGAGAAGTGGTGGGGCCGTGGTTGATACTCCAAATCGGTTTTAATGGGTCTGTTGTACGATCGCGTAAACTGACATAAAGCTGTGCCAGTTCCGTCAGAGTCTTATAGGTAAATGCAACATGATCCAAGCCTGCTCGTAGTAGATCAGGTGTACTGAGTTCCGGCACGGCTACAATGGCAATACGGTGGTGTTCTTCGTCAAAGGACAGAAAGGCTATTTTACCAGGGTCTTCATGTCGGATGTTTGCATTCAATATTTGCAAGTAGAAATCAACCATGTTCTCGTATTTGTCTGGAGTTGTGCGAAAAACAACGTGGGCTAATTTTTCAGGCGAAGGATGGCTTGGTTTTTGGCTTTGAAGATGGGAAGGCATCTCGAAATCGTGTGTTCGGACCGGTGAGTTGCGGGGTGGTCATAGAGAAACAAACGGCCTGTTCTCGCTTTTATAGTTGCTTTCTTAACATACTCTTAGATGCATTTATCCTGTTTTCGGAGCATCTTTCAAGCTTGTACGACATGGAAATATGTCGCGATTCGCTCAACATGAATCGGATTTATATACTATCAGTATCGGCCCTTCTTTACATATAGGTATCCGTATTTCCGTGTCCGAAAAATCCTCGATATCCTGTGGATCAATATCCAGAGGATATTGCACGTGTACAAACACCGTGGGAATTCCGCAGCTCAAAGTCGAACGGACTTGATCGCCGAAATCCAGTCATATATCATACGCTATCCTTTTATTCGTATTATAGCTGCTATATATTAGTCGCTCCAGCAATCTCTGATCCTAACCCGCGTCAATTATTGGAGGTTTTTCACTACTAGCACCAAAGAGAAAGTCAGGATATATAGGGAAAAATCAGTGTAATATTGGTCTATCTGTTCTCTTATTTCTACCTGAGATTTCGGCCCCTTTTATATATGCGAATCCCATACAAATAACCGACTGCAACCCTTTCAATCTGTGTCAACAAATAACCAAAAATGCGCTCTCAGCAAGGAGTCAGATAACGTCAAATATCATGTAAAAAGGGGTGGTGCAAGAAGCGCCAAGGTATGTAAAATAGATTCGTGCGCGATATCCTTTTCTGGCGTAGTGATAAAATATGGTCGACATCAAGCAGTGACTGACACACAGATCACAACAGAACAACTTTTCGGGGATTGCAGGGTTCGAGGCATACGGCTTATATAGTCTAGTCCTGTGACAGTGCCAATACTTGGGAATACGCGCGCATGTCAACGAGAATATTCAGCATGGAGGAAGAAAGAACTAGCTAGGGGGCGCTGGGCCTCATATTTATACCCGTGCTTGCTCACATGATCTCAGGGTATCTCCGTACAATAGTAAATCCCATACAAAACAGATTGACAGAGTAAAAATATTTCATATAGAGATTCTGACCGGAGCTTCCCAGCAAGTTCCCAATCTGTACGGCGGAGCCAGCTGTTGTCACACCACCTATTGTTAGGAAAAAGAATAAACCAAATTTTTGGAGGCATTCAACCTCCTAAACATTAAATGAGAAAGCCCATTTGCTTCCAAGCCATTACATACCCTCTAACAGTGTCGGGACTGACAGGTCCTAGAGCAGCCATTGTCCGAGAATGAGATTTTGCCTTCTCAGTTCCCAGGATGACACCACCACACGACATGCGTTCAAAGTTGCTCTCGAGGAAATCGATAATTCTTGCGGCCGGATTCTCCATCTCAGACAGAGGGCTGCGGCATACACGCCGGAGCCAGTCACGGAACGGCACGATCTGATCGGCCGGGATGCCGAGCGCGTTGGCCAATACAGGCGACATCTCCTTCCACGGTTGGCCTACGGGGTTGTCGATATGGTAGACAGGAGATGCTTCTGGAGCACCTGCCTCGTTCCCTATGTACAGCAGGTCTACCATGACACCGGCAGCAGCATCAACCGGGATCCACTGCATCGTACCAGCGAAGTCGGGCCAAGCGCGCAACGACTGAGCTGATTTGACTAGGAATGCCAAGTGCTCGGCGCTGTTCCATACTCCACTGGTCGTGGAGCCGGCAATCTGTCCGGGACGAACGACCATTGGCCGGAAAACGGCCGGGTACCTGTGCAACGTCTCCTCCAGCATACGCTCACAGACCCATTTCCCTTCACAGTAGCCAGTGGGCAGTACGGAAGATATGGGGACACGATCCTCCACGGCACGCGCCTGTCCACAATGGCCGATTACGCCAATGGATGTCACCAGCTGGAAGCCGATGCGGCAGGTCGCAGATGAAGACCGGCAAACCATGTCACGCGCCAAATCAAGCAGATTGCGCATTGTTTGAAACTGCGGCTCGAATGCGGTAATGGGACGTGTGCCGCTCATGGGCCAAGCGTTGTGTACGATATGGGTGGTGTGCTGAACGAGCCAGTCATAGTCGGATGCTGCAAGACCAATACGGTCTTGCGACGTGTCGGTCTCGAAGACTCGAAGTTTGGAGCGTGCATTGGGCGAGAGCGAAATGTGGCGCTTAGAAAAGGCATCCGCCTGGCGCGTCTCGACAGGAACTCTGCTGTTGCGCCGATTAACACAGACGACCGTCCCTACATCGGGATGCTCGGCAAATGCGGCGACAAGGTGCGACCCTAAACTTCCGGTAGCACCAGTGACGACAATGACAGCGTCATGTGCGTTAGAGATCGATGGTACGTTCGCGACTTCCAATGATGCATGCGCAGCCCAGCCGGCCGTATACTTGGTCACATATCTTTCGGCATCAGCCTCCCGAGTCGCCACGTCTCCCGCTGACTGCTTGTTGTCTCGCTGACCGGGTCGAGATTGCGGGACCGGCAGACGTTCCTGAGCCGGTCCACTGGCCAGTGCGATGATAACTCTCTGAATGTTGTTTTCTGGGAGCTGGCCATCCGTCCAGTCAACATGGCCAAAGCCAGCGGTTTGCAAATCACGCTCCCAGCGCTCAGTAGAGACGATAGCGTGGGTTCGGCCATCGTCAAAAATCCACCAGCCCTCAAGCAGACCGAAAATGATGTTTGAGAAAGGCATACATTCAGTCTGCTCCAGCAGCATCAAGAAGCCATCATCTCGCAATGCCTTGCGGATATTGGTAGCCGACACGACCAGGTTGTGTGTCGCGTGGACAGCATTGCTAGCGAGAATGATATGCTGGCCGTGCAGCTCCTCGGCGGGTAGCTTTTCAATATCATGCACAGCAAAGCGCATGAATGGATACTTTTTACCAAATTTCCGACGTGCCGCCGCCACCATGGACGACGACAGGTCCGTAAAGGTATACTCAATCGGAATATTGAGCGATGCCAAGAAGGGAGCAAGCAGGATCGTTGTGCCTCCGGTACCAGCGCCCATCTCGAGGACCTTGAGCGTCCCTCCTCCCTCGACACGATCCAGCAAACGGCCAATAAGATCGCACATCTGGCCGGCGAGCATGATGTTAAAGGGGTGGTCTCGGTATAGTTCTGCCACTAGCTCACGGCTCTCTGCTGTTCCGAAGAGAACACGGATACCGTCCGTCTCGCCGGACAGAATGCTCGCCAAAGGTTTGCCCGCATGGTAGATGAGCTTGGACGCTACCGCCCAATCCGGATGTGCCTGAAGAAGCTCGTCTCGAATGGTCTCGCTCGACTTGGAGGGCAATGCGATTGCGGTTCTTGTCATTTCCCCACTGGCAGAATCAATGTCGATCAGCCGCGCATTGGTGTTGAGGAAGTCATACATCCACTCCATTAAGCGCGCGTATTGTGGCAGATATTTCACACGCCCTATGATACCACCCACTACGGCACTGCGCAAGGAACAGCCCAGCTTCTCAAATGCTTCTGCAATGAGGGCAACACAGAGCCGACTCGTACCAGTGATAATGACGCGGTCAATATTGTCAAGGTGGAAGTCGCAGAGCTGTTGGTCTGTTCCGAACTTGACCTTTCCAAAGCATTCGAGTATATCACTGTTTGAAAGCTCAAGGTCTCCGGACGTAAAAAACTTCACGCCTTCTCTCTTCGTTCTGGGTGTAGTCATGCCAGTGTCAGGAGGAGTAGAAGTGGCTGACGAGTCTGACCACCTGTCCTGATCAGAAGACAAGTCGTGGCTGTCGTCTCTGCTGAAGGCGTCCTTGGAGGTCCCATACAAGGCACTGGAGATGAACGTGACAAGTTGTCGCACGTTGGTGGCCTGGAGTATTTCAGTCTGATCCAAGGTGCACTTAAAGCCAGTCTCTATTTCTCGAGTAAATTCCACTCCCATCAGAGAGTCGATACCAATGTCGGCCAGTTCCGCGTCAAGCGTGACGTCGCCAACTTCCATTCCGGCGACGGCGGCCACCATTTTTCTAACCTCGTTGGAAATGTCCGCTCGATCGTGGGATTCCAAAAGAACAGGATGCGCAACAATATCTTCTTGGTTTACACCGAATAGGACGCTGGAAATAAATTCGACTAGGTTGCGCACACTAGTTGCTTGCAACAACTGAGTCTGATCTATTGTGCATCTGAACGCAGTGTCAATCTCACGACCAAGCTCCATTCCCATCAAGGAATCGATGCCAATGTCGGCCAATTCCGCGTCAAGCGTGACATCGCCAACTTCCATACCAGCGACAGTCGCTACTAGTCTCCTGATCTGATCAGTAATATCTGGGCGCCTGGCAGGAGATGTCAAATTCACCTCCTTCTTTTTCCATGTCGCTTGCACGTCACTTCCAGACTTTCTCGCACCCACATGCTGCTGCGAGGCAGGTAGAACAGTGGCAGACAAAGAAGATTTCGTAGCGGGTTTGGATTCTGTGTTTCTCAAGACCGACTTGTCCTTGGTCAGCTGCTTCAATATCCTGCTCATTGTCATCTTCGGAATTTGGGTATACTGGATTCCCAAAACAATCTCGGCTAGCTTCCCAGAGGAAGCGTCAAAGACAAAAACATCGGTCACGTAGGAAGTTTCTGACTGCCGAGAGTGGCGCGCATACACATGCCAGATGTTTTGTCCCTTGCTCCCATTCACAACGCCTTGCGGTGAGCGCATCAAAGTCTCGACCCCATTCATGATATACATGTCATCAGGGCCGACGTCGGTCATGCAATTCACCCACAAGCCGGAGACCTGGCTGAAGGAGTCATCCAGCGGTACGTCAAGCCAGGTCTCACTGGTATACCGGCCGTGTACACGACCAGCACACTCATTAGCATGGCTCACAACGGTCCGCATACCCCGGTACATGTCGGCGTACTCCACGAACGGGGAGAATGCACGATACACATGACGGCCCTGCAGTACCTCCGCTTCAACACCATCCACGTCTCCGCCAGCAGCTGCCAGGAGTGCGGCGCACTGCGTGTAGCTGACTAGGCGTTCAAAGCGTCCGAACTCAGCCAGGTAACGAGCGTCTACCGGAGAGCGCATGTGCAGCTCTCCGCGAACGTGCATGTTTGCCTGCGCATCGTTGACAGCAATTTGAGTACCACAAGTACTACTGGCGCTGAAAATTTTCCACTCCCATTTCATCCGCGCTGAGTCAAGAGGAGTATATTCGATCAAGACCACCCGCGAAGGATCAACACACAGTGGCGCGTAGTTCGTCATGTTGCGTAGCACGGGCAGTAACCCATCATCCTTCCAGTCTGGGTGCAGGCTGAATAGAGCCTCAATAGCAATGTCGATCTGGAGTGTACCCGGGCAAATTGGTGCAGTCTGGGCGATGACGTGCCCAGAGATCAGTTTCTTATACTTGTCGGAACCTGTATTGATGCGAAAGCGATGAAGCTCGTTGTGCCCTTTCTTGCTGATAAAGCTCCACAGACCCAGATTCCGTTCATCTGCGTCTGGTATATCAACTTCCTGAGTTTGACTTTCCGCAACCAGACGTGCTGCTGCCTTCGAAACTGCTTCTGACGCTGACTTGCGTTCCAGCCAGTGACGCGTCTTCTCGAACTGATACGGTGGCAGCAGGAGAGACGCATATTCACTCGTCTGTCGTGCATGGTGAGCCCAAAACAACACGTGCAGGCCTTGCTTCCAGAGTGAGATAGTCGCATCCGTCAGTCCATCCAGACCGTAGTCATTTGTAATGTTGACAGATTGGAAATGGTGCGCATTGCCAGCTCCCACTTGTCCCGTCAGAGCACGACTTGCCATCACAGCGATAGTGGAACTAGAGCCCGCCTCGAGAAATATTGCTGATGGATGCTGCTTTGCAAGTCGTTGAATTGCGTGGCAGAAGAACACAGGTTGTCGCATATGCTCGGAGACGTATGTAGACGTCAGCCGACCGGTGAAACTGTTCTCGGTGGCACGTTCTAGCTGAATGGATGGCTCATGGAACGTGAGGCCGCTACCGACCTGCTCCAGACCGCCCAAAAGAGGATCTACAAGCGACGAATGAAAGGCGTTGGTGACATTGAGAGGCTTATTCTTGATGGAAGAGAACTTCTGACTCTTGGCTATTGTTTCGGCGACTGCATCAATAGCCATGACAGAGCCTGCAAGGGTGAAACTCCGTGGACCATTGTAGCAGGCGATCTCTGCTGGAGCAAAACGAGCCCCATTACCAACTTCGGCAACTAAATCCTTTACCAGTGATTCGTCTGCCTCGATGGCCATCATGGCGCCCCGGTCTGGACCCCACGCGTCACGCACCAGCGCGGAGCGACGCGCAACCAGTTGAAGAGCATCTTCTAAGCTGAGAATGCCCGAGATGCATAACGCTGTGAGCTCGCCGAAGCTGTGCCCTACAACAGCGGCGATCTTGCCGGCCAATCCACAGTTAATCCAGCTTCTAGCTGACGCATACTGCATAGCGAACAACATGGTTTGCAGCCGAACCGGGTCCTCGATAGGCGTGCGAGAGAAAATACCGGGGTAAATGCTACTCAAGCCCAGTGGCATGGATTGTATGACAGAGTCGCACTCATCCAAGTGTTGCCGGAAAACGGTGATGCTGTCGTATATTTTTCTGTCCAACCCGACAAAGGTTGACACTTGACCACCAAAACAGAGAATAACGGGCCTTTCAGGCTTGATAGGCTCGATACCCAGCCCGGATGAACTGGGGACTTGGGATAGCTTGTGATTCAGCTCCGCTACCGTGCTGCAACTGAAAATAAGACCATGACCCAGGGCAGGATTTGAGGACCGGTTGACGTTGAAGGAGATGTCGGCCAGTGTTAGTGGGACTTGTGACTTGTTCTGGACATGAGATTCCAGGGAGGAGGTAATCTTGGTGGCGTAAGCCATGATGCTCCGCATGTCATGACCGGAGATCCAAAATGGTAAACGCGACTGCTGCCCATTTGTGCGGATCGGGGCAGACGGCAATCCGCTATCCTCGTATAGAGACTCAGACACGACCATCGCCGCGTTGGAACCTCCGGCACCGTAATTGTTGATGAGGGCTACTTTTCTGTGTCCGTCTTCATGACTGTCACTCCAAGGGCGGAGGGAAGTAACCACTTCAATCATGTCGGAAGGTGACGCTTTGATGCCTGGACTCAACTTGGAAAAGCTAGCCTGAGGTGGGATATAATTCTCGCGCATCATCATCAAAACCTTGATAAGCGAGACAACCCCTGAAGTCCCTTCGGTGTGACCAACATGACCCTTGACGGAGCCGAGTGGTAATGGCTTAGATCGAATGCCCGAGCCACCCAGTGCCAGCCGAATACTCTCATACTCGGCCGGATCACCGACAGGCGTTCCTGTACCGTGGGCCTCGACCAGCGAGATGTCGCCAGGTGCCACTTTTGCCTGCTTGATAACATCTTTGAACAGATGGGAGAGAGATGGCGAGTTCGGCACAAATAATGGAGTCTGGTTCTGGTTCTGGTATACGACCGAGCTGGCAATAGTGCCCCAGATAGGGTTGCCGTCGGCTACGGCATCCGACATCCTTTTGAGAAAGACGCAGGCAATACCCTCGGCCCGGCAAAACCCATCGGCCTGTGCATCAAATGGCTTACACTGACCAGTAGGGCTGAGGAAGTTGGCAGCAGCCAGGTTTTGAAACCAGAGCGGGTTGGTGAAAAGAGCCACGCCGCCGGCCAGGGCACCATTACATTCACCACTTAATAAGCTGCGGCACGCTGTATGGATGGCCACAGCGGAGGATGAGCATGCCGTATCTAGTGTCATCGCCGGACCGGTCCATCCAAAATAGTGTGCCACTCTACCGGCGAGGAAACTCTGCAGGTTTCCAGTCGCTGTGAAGGCATTTGGTTCGTGACACGCTGCGTTATGCTCGTAGTCGACTGCAGGTGCGCCGATGTACACACCTACATGCTGCTTATCCTGTCTATTCCGTCGAGAGCAGCGAATATCCTGAGTGAAGTATCCAGCCTGTTCGACAGCCTGATAAGCGGCTTGTAGTAGGAGACGTTGCTGCGGGTCCATTGCCGCGGATTCGCGTGGACTGCGCTTGAAGAATTTGTGGTCAAATGCATCAACATCGCGCATCAGATTTGCATACCACTGACGCGATTCTTTCTCTCCATTGCGGAAAACAGACTCAAAGTTCATGCGGTCTGGCGGAATAATCTGGTGCTGCGACTTTCCAGTTCGCAGCATACCCGAGAACTCAACCAGGTCGTCGGCACCGGCAACCTTAATAGACATTCCAACAACTGCAATAGGGTCATCCGCAAGAGCGGGGTTGGCGACCTCAATAACGGCCCCCTTTTTTGCGGGTAAGGGTGAGGGCTTCTCCTGCTCTTGTCGCAGACGCGCTTCAGCCTCCGTTCCGCTAGCTGATGGCCGCAGTCCATCATGGTCTAGGTCCAGAACATGGACGAGCTTAGAGCCCATATGGCGCATCAAACTTGTGGGAACACATTCGGGACCAAAAGTCACCACAGACCCTTCATTATCGTCCATATGACTGGTTTTCACAGCGGAAAATGTGCCAAACCAGTGGCACTGTTGCGAAAAGATGGCTCGCAGAGCAATCTCGTGCATGGAGCCGGCTTCCGGTGCTATTGGCTTTCCGTCGCCTGAATTTGTATAACTTGGCAGGGCAAGTAGCGCGGCGTCGGGGAACCGCAACTCATCTACGCTGTTGCAGAAGGCGATTACAGTTTCCACAACGGCCGTTTGCTCGGGTTTAGGGCTGTGGATATCACCACGGAATGTAACCGGGACCGCGGTAATGCCAGCCGAGCGCAACTGGCGCAACAAGCGTGGCGATGCACGCTCGGATGCGGTGATAGTCGCACGCGTATGGTCAAACAGGACCGATACATATGCCTCGGGAAAGATTCCTTCCACAATTCGCTGCATGTCTTCTTTCTGCTTATCGTTACGCCATGCCGTTGCGTATGACTTGGACGGGCCAAGGCCCAATTCTTTACTCCATTCGTCCTGGGCGTCGATTAGGGCGCCACCGACCATTGCCAAGCGTACCGCCACTGCCCCATATTTGTCGAGTTCTTCCATGTTGCTGGCACTTGCCACTGCGAAGGCGCCCAGCAAGCCCATGCAAAATCCCAACGTCGACGTCTTCTTGCTAGCTACGAGGTCTGCTTGCGGATCTGTCTTACCTGCTCCTCGATGGAGTTCAAGATATTGCCGGTATTGTGTCAGTTGTATTAGCACAACTAGTGGTGAGAGGATAACACTGGGCAAGGTATCGAGTTTAAGTATCAAGTTGTCTTCGGTATCATTCGGGCCCTCTCTGAGCCACGAGTCAAGGTCTGTTACCAACTGCTTTCCGTAAACACTGATCGAATCCGTAATTTTTGGGATTGTCCTCGCCAATGCAACCCAGTAGCTTGGCAACCCGGCTACAGTTTCGAGAACCCATATTCGAGACAAGCTGTCCAGGAGTGTTTTTCTGGTCTCGTCTAGGAAATCTTTGCTGACGGACTCGACTTGTGATCCAAATAGTAGGACTGAGACATCTCTCGCATCCGTTTCCCCCATTTTGTAGGACTAAAAATATTTCTTTGCTTTCTAATCTCCCGTTTATCAGATGAAAAAAGGCCTGCGTATGTACTTCTTTCCAGCCGTCCCGATGGTGGGTTTGTGATCAAGTTGATGTCAAAATAGAGATGTTTTTGGGGTGTAGACGCGAGTTCTCTGGCTCACGTTAGCCAGTCAAGGTGTCCTTGGGATAAACAGACAGTACAGTCTATAGGAAGTAGTAAGAGAGATGGGAAGCAAGGAAGATGGGCAGATGCAATTGACCACCACACAAATCTCGTTCTCAAAAAGTAATTTGCGTTGGACCAGGTCTGGTTTAATTACTTTGTATTATAATTAGCTCTTTTCCTGTGGTACGGTGGCCTTGCTGACATTAATTTCGCAACTCCGTTGCAGTTCCTATCTGAGTCCGATCAATCCTACAGTCAAATATGGCGCACGTTTCCAGTTAGCTACACTTCTGAGCCGTTTTGCAATTCACTGAAGAGAATCGCGACATGAGGAAGCCGAACGCGAGAATTATCCTCCGATGACCCTTTTGATCGGTTCCGTTATGAATAGTCCAAGACAAATCAGATTATGTCGACGAGCAATTGGCTGAGTTACATTTCTCCGAAATAGCGCTGATCATAGTCCCGAAATTTTATCGGCAGCACTTTGTGGTCGAGTGCTTTCTAGAGGGCTGAGCCATCGGCGAATGAAACTGCGGTAAACGAGGGGCAAAAAAGCAGCCAATGTATGATGATAGCTCCAGTAGAACCCGGATCAAAAAGATTAGGACTATAGGGTTAGGGTTATATTACAGTTGAAAAACGACTTTTGTCGTTAACATAGCTTTAGGCCTCTGTACCAATATAACGGGATTAATATTACCTAGCAAGCTTAAAGAAAAACTACCAAGACAATACCAATTCAACTGTTCCTGTCTTTGCTGACGTGCACACTACTCGACTAGTGCCCCTGGTGATACTAACACAACTAACAAACTAGAAGCAAGTATAAGGAACAAGAGGACTGCTATTCTCTAGGATGAACTGGCTGCCAGGATGAAGCTTATAAGCTCGTCCTGCCATCATGGACTTCCCAATCCGCGTAACGGTGACCACTGTACAAAGCCAATAATGAGTTTTTGAAAGTATAAAGAGGTGAACATGAAAGAAAAGAAATAAAACAGTAAACTTAGTGCTAAGAATAGATCCAAAGCCGGGGTAAGAGCGAGAGCGAACCCCGACATAGTCTCGGCCTTCAATTTTGTGGTTTACATGAAGTAATTGAACTAACAAAAATCTATAAAATCTATCCCATATTAAAGTATACTAGCTAAGACAAAACACCAATTTCACGAGCTACGTGCAGAATCTCGTCCACTACGGCAGCCACATCCCTGGACTTGATAGGTACTCGGTGGTCACCATCCCACTCAACCAGCCTAGCGGTATGCTTATCGCAGCATTCGTGAAGTAGGTTCCTCTGCATGGCGATCCCTTCATCTCGAAGTCCATGCACATGCACAGTCGGGAGTCTAAGTAGATCCCTGTACACGGCGGTCCCTGCCTCTCGAGGTTCGTGTGCATGCAAGCTGGTCGTGCTCATACCTGAATACAAAGATACTAAGGGTGCTCGACCAGCCAGAAGAACGGCAAAGCGCCATTCTGTGCAGCCTGCCGTGTCTCCCCATCTGTTGGCCGCGTTTTGCTTCTGTTGTATGGCATTCTCCATCTGCTGCTGTCGCCACAATATACTCGCCGCCATTTTCGCTCCCTGACTGAAGCCAAGCAGTCCAACCCACCGCCCAGTCGCCCCGTCCTTGTCATCTGCTCGCATGGCTGCCATGACGCACTCGTCGATACTCTCAACCGTAGTTTCGCTCAGTACAGCATTAGTATCAGCTCCAAACCCTGGCGGTAACCAGGAGCGGTGTTGACCCCATTCTGGATCTGCATAAACCAATACTACCTCAGGGCTGGCTGAGCTTGGAAATGGAGCGTCTGCAAACACAAGCCGGAAATAACACCCAAGATGCGCTCGGAGGACGCGACATTGGGCGTGGAAGATCAGTGCATTGGTACCGCCACCGTGTAAGCAGAGAACCCGTGGAAGATGAAGATTTTTAAGCTGGTTCATATTATATTCTGGGCCCGGATAGCGAAGAAGATGGTGCTGAGGGCGGCAAGTACTGGGCAGTGGTTGAATCTCCGGGGACTGTGAAACGTCGAAGGTCAAGTAAGGATGTGGAGCCACAAAGAACGGAGATGTATATGTTCAGTCAATTTGCAAGCAACAGGTCACATGGCAGTAAGCTATTGGAGGCTTCTATATCGTCGCAATCTTTCAATCGTTAGCATGGTTATATGCCTTCTTGATTCGAATAGGAAAGCACCCTCATGCTATGTATATATGGTGTATGGTTGAGAAACTTGCCTATGAATATCTATTTACTCTTATTAAGGTATCTATGTCGGTATGAAAAAGAGCGGACTTACTTTGTTCCTATCTTGCAGTCCGTCATAAACTAGAGGACCGTGATCGTTGTACACATTATGATTTAAGCTGTGCACCTATCTGGAACCGTTTCGACGGGTACATATTTTTTATTTATTGTTCGCCTAATAAGTGCATTAGATTGGTAATCCTCAGCCTCGCACTGAACTTCGACCACCGTGCCACGCCACGAAACAACTGCAAAAGCTGTGAATCAGCTCGCTTCAGCTGCGTTTAACGAATTTCCCTTCCTAAATGGAGCTGAGATTCCGAAAATACGGAGAGTGTACGTTGAAGCAGGCTATAATTAGACAGGTAATACTTGTACACTACCACCGAAAATGCACTTGGCATTGTTTGGGCTACGAGAGCCTTTTGGCTAAATTATGTTCCTGGTAGGCAGACAGAAGCTGAAGTTTTCCGAATACCAAGGGTCTGGCAAAAAGAAAATTGGGTCTACATCAACAGCCTGGACCGCCAACATGACAGATACATATATGGTTGCTGTATATGTATATAATCATCATTTATCAAGTTTACCGTCCGCATCTAGCCTCTCTACGCTATGACAGACCCTACGTTGTATATGTATTTTCTATAACATAACCTCATGTCTTGGAATTCTATTTGGCGCAGTGGTCCAAGTCGATTATTATCCTGTCTAACTGCAAAAGTTATCGTGTGGTAGAAAGTTGTTGACATCTTTCAAACTTCGCAGAGCACCGAGCATCTGCTCGACCTCATCGGCCCCCTCTGAGTGAAGATTTGCTGGCTCGAGTCTTTTGTCACAATTCATGAGAAATGTAACGGCTGGTGATAGTGCATTAGGCAAAAATAAGTAGAGCTATAAAGAGAGCGGGGACGGGTTAGTAAAAAATTTAGAACAGAGTTGATCTGCGCAAATTAAAATACTGAAATGAAGAAGGCAATGTAAATGGTGGAGGTGTAGCCATTTTTGAGAGAGAAATTTCTGGGCTAGGGGAGGATAGGTACTTGCCTTGATGCAAGTGTTGGATACACCCTTTCGGGGCAACTCCTTAGCCAATCGGGTCGTATAGCTGGCAGCCCGGCATGCGCGCTGCTGATACACAGCCGCCTGGACCTGGAATAGGTGCTCATGTGGCAGCGGCGCAGCTTGGGTCGTGTAAAAGAGATAGATAATAGCGCTGTGGGCCAATATATGGGTAATACCGAGCATGGGATCTACGTCAAAAAAGCTCAAGTCGGCGGGCGAGGTTTGAACAAGCTTTTGGGCCCGCTGGTCCAGTTTATTAGAGAGCCATTCCATCTGGGTCCATATGTCATGCGTATTAGTTCCAGAAACGACGGCTGCATGTACCTGCCGTCGGTATGTTATGCAACGCTCGTACAGGGCGGTTTCAACGATCCACTCGGCAAACGGAGGCAAAGTGCTTCGATCGCTATCTGCTATAACATCTGACAAGAAATCTGCCTGGATTGGCTGGCTGTTTTGGAAATTTGTTTCCGGGGCTGGTAGACGCGTGTATATCTGCAATAACGCAAGGGCGGAGTTAAAAACATACAACCTCCCTGAACAGGTTTAGGAAAAAAGTATTATACTCACAGTTTCCTCCTTGAGCATCAAGGGCCACTCATTGCGCGTGTTGAGAAACCGGTCCAAAGCAAAGGCCAGCCAAAACGTCCGTCGCTTCTCTTCACACTGGACAAAGCACTCATCGGTCACTACCGACAGAGGGGTATAACGAGTTGCGATATCTACATCATATAAGCGCAAGATATTAACCAGCCGAAGAGTTCGTCCTGCTGTGAGCATCGCCTGCTGCTCGTCGCGCAAGCACATGAATTCATAGTGCGCAATGAGCAGACCAGCTTGGATCTGCTCCAGCTGAGCCGTCTCCGGCCCTTGTACGTTTATCATGTCGAGCATCTGACGCGTCTCGAGATACAACGGCTTGCTGAACTTGTGAAATGCGGGTGATATAGTGGCCGCTATTGTCCGCATAGCTGAACGGAGACACTCTCTGGCCGGGTCTAGGTATGCTTGACCAGCCCACGAGAAGTAACGCCGTTTATGGATGATGGGCGCAATTAAGTGTAAATTCTCGAAATACAGCTGGTCCCTTTTGATTGTATATACAAGCGTCAATGGAGTATAGACTGGTGTGGGGGTCAACTCACAAATCTGCTCGCGTTAGATCTGAAATATTCAGTGTGGGTGTCTTGCTTGGCCGCACTATCTCGGGATACATGAAGTAGTCGTTGCATGTGTAGTTGAATGGTGATGGGAGATCCGAATATGTGAATATGGATGACAAGTCCACTATGTCCGGAACGTCATCTTTTAGCATGAGCTCGATATTTTGTTTTACATTCAGGTTGTTTTCGAAGCCCACATCTCCTATGACGTTGGATTGCCATTCGTAGGACGTGGTTGGTTCTGGCAATTTAGATCCGGTGGTGACGCTCCGACTCTGAAGGGCATCTACTTCTGGTGATCCAGATTCAATGGTGTCGCGTCGAGGCTGAAGGGCGTCTAGTCCTGGGCTGTCGAGGTCTACCTGGCTGCAAAGTTGCTGTTCCAGGGTAACTGCAAATGAAGGTCAGTGGATCTACTATGTGAACTAACATGGATGTCCCAGTATTTTGCAGCATGGAAACAGAAACAAACTCGTGGACTAAACGAACATCAAAAAATTTACTTACCCACGCGGTTGCGCAATGCCTCTAGCTGCCCTTTCTTCGGGCCTCTCTGTGGCCGTTCATTGAGAAAAACACATCTTGTGCCGGACTCAGCGCAGGTTTTGCATTGCGGCTGTTGTCTATCACAGCGTGTCTTTCGCCTACGGCATCGTTCACAAGCCAAAAGGGGCTGCTGGCGAACATGTGTAGTCATTCTGTGCTTGTAGTGTTGTGCGGTCTATATATGCTGTAACGTGTTTTGGCTTTTCTCATCTGAACTCTATTGTGGTTGTCCTTGTATTTTAGGTTCAGCTAGTTCT
The DNA here is from genome assembly GCA_019828575.1 of Talaromyces thailandensis. Classification (NCBI taxonomy): domain Eukaryota; kingdom Fungi; phylum Ascomycota; class Eurotiomycetes; order Eurotiales; family Trichocomaceae; genus Talaromyces; species Talaromyces thailandensis. The sequence goes on from JACVQZ010000196.1 coordinate 27,883, forward strand.
ACTATCAGCTGGACGGCATTACGTTCACTTTAAAACATTGCGATTAAACTACCTGACAGGATTACTTTACGGCTATCCCAGATATGGTGATGGCAGCGCATAAATCTAGGCTCTCATCGGATCCCGGTTATTCCTCGATATAAGGATTTGCTAAGGTCAGTACGTACTAAACTAGCGCACACGACCTTGCACTTTATTTTGTATGGCAGCCTATGCCAGAGATTTCATTCCTAGATAAACACAATACTACGTATACACACAGAATACAATACATTATGTGTCCCACTCAGTTTCTCAGCACCTAGCAGCCTGAGAGCTACTAGACACGTGATATCGCGGTATCGTATTCTTGTCACTAATATGTATACATGCCACAAACATGCTGGCCTAGTCAACTGCGGAGTAGAGACCTTTGGCCAGCCCCCTCATGATTATGAACAAGAGTTGTAATGCATTGAATGCAGGTTAATATCTCCTAGCAGCTGAAATCTCACCGAGACTGCCGCCTAAATATACACGCCGCATGTTTTCTTTGACTGTGCCACATAGACTGCCTTTTTGGGTATTCTGTAGTTATGTCACTAGAAAAATACAACAGGGCCATCAGCGCCAATAGGAATCGAACCTATACTGAAATATAAACCTGGACAGGATCACTGACTCACTACCTTGAAATAGGGGTGGATCTAAGGCCCCTCATTGTTCTACTACGTAGTATGACTATTTTTGACCCCAGTGATTTCCCTAGTACGTTTTTTTATTTTACTGTCATATAGTGATCACGTAATAGGTGACGTACTTTTTACAGCCAATCACTTGTTGTTGATAAGTGTAATAACATAGAGACTTTGCCCATTGAAGTAGGCGGTCTCCTACTACAGTACCATTACGAACGAAGTATTACATGGCTTGTATTTACGTCAGATAAAAGCGTACCAGGGTCAACCAGAGTATGCTTCTAGGGCAAGAGTTGATTTTGATTCATGTTCACATGTACTCGTAGTAGATAGATGAAAATGATGTAGATACTTGGTCAAGTTGGAAAACACCACTGGATCCCACACACTAGCACTCAGCGGTCACAACACCGGAGCCGCAGCCGAGCGCAAAAATGCGTACCCCAAGCAAGTGATGTTATCCATTAGCTGCTAGCAGTAAGTCACCACTAGTTTGTTCTAACAGGAGGATATGTCCCGACACTAGGTGTATGCCTTGAACCTGCAATTCTGTTGTGATCTGGATGTCAGTCACTGCTTGACAGGTTAGGATCATGATGCCACATTTGATATGGCAAACAAGGGATCAAAGACCAACCAATACTGTGTAAATCTCGATCCTACACGTCGGCGCGCTGCAATCCGGACGCAGGAGCGATGCACTGCCGCGGGACGGGATAAGTTATCCCTAGCGCGTAGGCGCTGAGCCCCTGTAAATTAGCGCGCACAATTCTGCGCTATGTTATGTATGGCGCACCTATGCCAGTTATTTTCATTCTTTTAGACCCACAAGAATACAATACAATACGCGTTCCCACTCAATTTCTAACAGCTAATATCTCGCCGAGACTGCCGCCAAAATACACAAGCCGTATGTTCTCTTTGACTGTGCCACAGACATTACCTTTCTGGGTATTCCGTAGGTGATATTCCTGTCCAGGTTATATTTCAGTATAGGTTCGATTCCTATTGGCGCTGATGGCCCTGTTGTATTTTTCTGGTATGTCACTGACTTACTATCCTGAAACAGCGCGGGTGTAAGGCCCTCGTTTTCCTATGACTAGACTACACTAGCTGTATGCTTGAGCCCTGCAACACCTAAAAAGTGTTCCGTTGTGATGATCTATGTGTTAGGCACTGCTTTGACACGGGTTAGGATCAGGACGCCACGTTTAATATAGCACACAAGGGATCGCCAGAGCGACTAATACATAGCATCTATACTACAAATAAAAGGACAGCATATGATATATGACCGGATTTCGGCGATCAAGTCCGTTCGACTTTGAGCTACGGAATTCCCACGGCAATCCAACCTCCGTCTATTTCCTCTCCCACTCTCTTCTCTACTAACATTAACGAGCAATTTCGAGTATCCAAGAGTATGGACGGGAGCCAATCAGCCCCCTACGGCCAAGCATGTCTGCACTGCTTCAAAGCAAAGTGCAGGTGCATTGGCCGCGCTAACAACCACGGCTGCGAAAGGTCAGCTTGATTGCTTGATCGCTTGTTGATGATGATGCTTCCGTGAGATAGATATGCTGACCAACTGTTGTAGATGCCGTCGTCTCAATAAACAATGTCAACCAGCTGACTCGATTCGCAAGCGTCAAAAGAACCAGGACACCGATGTTAGAATGACCCAGCTCGAGGGCAAACTCGATACTGTGGTCTCTCTTCTACAGTCGATCACCAACTCGCATGACTCGTCAGATACTCTACGCAAACTTCTGGACCAAGATGATGTATCGCGCCAGGAATTGGGACTTCCTGGCGCACCGATAGTAGGGTCAACGCCATTGTTTGGCTCTGCTGCTCTTTCAAGGAACGGTGGTATGGTGCCGCGATCAAGTATCAACTCTCCTCATGCGGCATCATCGTCATCAACTTCATCAGTATCTACCCATGGCCCTCGCGACGTGCGAATGGGTAATTTTGCGCTCCTTTATGAGCGGTCAGTCCAGGAAGCCCAGGCATGCCTGGTACATTTTCGATCTTGCAACCTGCCATCCTTGCCATTTATAGATATCCCCCTAGACCTGACTATCGAACAGCTGCGCCAGGATTACCCTTTCTTCGCCTGTGCTATTGTTGCAGTTGCCTCTCCTTCAGTACAGAGCAAAGCAGAGCATGGGAAAGAGTTGAAAAAGTTGTTGGCGCACGAATGTGTTGTGGAAAACCATTCAAGCCTGGATCTGCTGCTCTGTATATTAACGTACGTGGCATGGGGTTCCGAACAGTTTCTAACCAAGTCCGACATCCTGTCGCGCCTGATGATGATGGCCATCTCGATGGTGTGCGATCTTGGTTTCAATAAGCCGTTGCCACATGATGAACATATGATTGGGCAATTTGTCCCAGATTTTCAGTGTCCTATTCGAGCCACACGCGCTGAGGCTGGACAGCTCCTTCTCCAAGAGCAGCGAGCTACACTTGCCTGCTTTCTTCTCAGTTCTATGTAAGGCCTCAGATGCACCAATGCTCTGGAGAAAGCAAAAATGTTAACTGAATTTAGTGTCTCTTCTTACTTCGCACAAATTGATGCAATGCGGTGGACTCCTCAGATGGAGGAGTATCTGCGTTCTCTCGCCGCTAACAAACATTGCCCGACTGATGCGACATTCGCGTACCAAGTACGCCTGCAGCTGATGGCTCAAGATACCGTGCGGGCTCGGGAACAACTGGAATCAAATCACCATCAGGGAACAGCATCACTGCCTCTGTCGCTTTTTTTAAGCCCTCTGCAGAGGCAGCTGCAGGATTTAAAAATGACCATATCCTCTCATCAACCATCCCACGGTAAGAACCTACTGGACACCCTACGGGCTATTGGAAAAGTGCTGATAGTTGATAAACAACCTCATAGAAATGCTTATGTTACATGCACACTACGTAGAACTCTGCATTAGTGAGACAGTGCACACTGCCAACTCTAGCGCGCCAGTGTTCCCAACATCTACAACTGGTGCCGTGGGAAATACCGCTGCTAACTTTGAACACCTTGACGGTCTCTGGCGGTCGGTCAATGCTATCAAGTCATGGTTTGACGTTTTCTTTTCCCTTTCATCTCCGGCATGTCGTAGTCTTTCATTTCTGTTCTGGGCCCAGCTGGCACGATGTTTGGTAACGCTTATCCGACTATCGATCTTGGAAGATCCATCTTGGGATCGTGTTGCTGTACGTAACATGGTCGATCTACGCCTTGTACTTGATGGCATGGCACAAAAGCTGAGCTGCACTGAAGCGGACCTCCAAGTCGAGGACGATCTGTTTGCGCAGTTCCCTCGGATGACATGCATCCTTCGAGCCATGATTGGTCCAAAAATGGCACCTGAAGAGCACACAGACCAGAGTGCCGCTTGGGCTGATGTTTTAAGCGATAATATGGATCCAGGGCTGATCATGCCGTGGATGGTTGGGGTTGGAAATGATGAATGGCTGAATGCATTTTCGGGTGGTGTTAGTTGACTATTGTGCTAGTTCAGGAATCCTAACTTTAGTAACATTGTATCACATAATATTAATGTTATCCACATTCCTTCAAGTTATTAGTGTTCGGGCCAAATGCGAAGGGACTATTTTCTCTTTAGAATTTCGATCTACCGATTTGGTTTGGTTGTGCTTGGTACGGACTTGCGGAATTCTACCATCGGTTTTTCTAAGAGCCAGGACGGAGATGGAATTCCGTTCTAATGCGTCGGGCGAATGAAGCAAAAAAAAAATTAGAAAAAAAAAAAAGTGATGACGCCGAGATGTAGATCATACAGTTTGGCTAGACTCAGGGATATCAGAGCAAAAGGGGCCTGAGTTACTTTAAATTACCCTATATACCCGTGCGCGTTATCGACTCACAGCGTGTATGCTAAAGGTCAATTTTATTCAAAAGCAGGAGCGTGTTGGAGGCCATTTTGAGCTGGGACGACGATAATCAACATGGCGGTAGACCCTATTCTCTCGAACGAGAAAAATCAAGCCGTGGAAGCAGGCCAGTTATCTTCTGCCGACAGCCTGCGCGCAGAAGACAAGTTCAAGACCGAACCTGTCCCGCCGCTCTATGTTGTCTTGATCATGATTCCAGTGACGTTAGCATACTTCCTGGTTATGTTAGACAACTCAATTATCACGGCCGCGATCCCTTCGATCACATCGCATTTCAATTCCCTGCTCGATATTGGCTGGTATGGTAGCGCTTACCAGCTGGCGAGCTCGGCCTTCGTACCTATGAGTGGCAAAATCTATACACACTTTAGCACAAAGGCAGGCATTGGCAGCTCCAAGTACTTCCCAGGGGAAAGGCGCTAACTATTCTCCGGAATTTAGTGGTCGTTCCTCACGTTCTTCGCCGTCTTCGAACTAGGATCCGTGCTTTGTGGCACCGCAACTTCGTCAACAATGTTGATCGTGGGAAGAGGGATTGCTGGTCTCGGTGCTTCTGGTCTCTTAAACGGTGCATTAACTATCATCGCCTGTATTATGTCTCCACACAAGCAGGCCGCAGCTATGGGAATCAATATGGGTTTGGGTCAGCTTGGCGTCGCTACGGGTCCTCTGATCGGTGGAGCCTTCACCCAGAATGTTTCCTGGCGTTGGTGTATGTATTTATTCCCTGTTATCTCTCACTAATGTCTCTTGATAGTCGGAGCTTGACAAAGAATTCTTCGCACTTTAGGCTTTTACATCAACTTGCCCATCGGGGCTATTGTTGCAGGACTGCTAGTCTTTATGCACGTTCCCGAGGTCAGACCCAAGCGTCCAGTCCGAGAGGTGCTTGTGTCATTTTTCCACCTCTTCGACATTGTCGGCTTTGTTTTCATTGCTCCTTCAGCTATCATGCTTCTCCTGGCATTACAATACGGCGGTCAAACGTTTGCATGGAACAGCTCCGAAATTATTGGTCTTTTCATCGGCTCTGGATTGACATGCATTACTTTCCTGGTGTGGGAATGGCATCGGGGTGACGACGCTATGGTGCCACTCTCTATCCTTAGCAAGCGAATTGTCTGGTGTGCTTCTTTCACCATGTTTTTTATTTCTGGTGTGCTATACACAGGTAATTATTTCCTACCCATCTATTTCCAGGGTGTCAAGGGAAATTCAGCCATCATGAGTGCTGTACACACTCTCCCCAGTGCTCTTGGTCAAGCGATTTTCGCTATGCTTGCAGGCACTCTAAGTAAGTCACTGACCATGAATGATTTGGAATCTCCGACTCGTTATACTGACGCTTTCCAGTTCATGCAATGGGATTTTATCTTCCTTGGGTCCTTACTGGAACAACTTTCACAGCCATTGGATATGGTCTTCTATCCACTCTGCAGCCCGACAATCCGGCACACAGGTGGCTCGGATACCAGGTTCTATATGGTGTCGGCATCGGATCAGCTTTCTCAACGGTAATCTGAGCTCTCTTGTTTATTGAAGTTTTGTCTTTTTTATCTCTAGGATTCGTTGCCTGATGCTGATATTGATGAGGGAAACAGTCCTTCATCGCAATCCAAAACTTGATTCCTGCTCCTCAAATTCCCGTTGCCATGGCCATCGTTATCTTCACACAGTACCTTGGTGGTGCTACCTGTTTGAGCACAGCGCAGGCTATTTTCGACAATGTCCTGGCTAACCAGATCACAAAGAATGTCCCAAGTGCCGATCCCGAGGCTATCGTGCACGCTGGTGCGACAGCTTTCCGCCGGCTCGTGACACCAGAGCAGCTACCTGCAGTTCTGCAGGCCTTCTGCACGGCCCTTGACAAAATTTTCTATTTTGGGGCTGGGATCAGTGTCGCTGCATTTCTCTTCGGCTCCGGTCTTGGATGGAAGGATATCCGTGTTGAGCATAAGAGGATGAATCAGGCTGAGGAAGCGGTCCCACAGGAGAAGGTTGAGTCTACTGACTAAGCCGAATGTGAAGGGATCAAACGAGAAGACCGAAAGCTACATCCTCTATCTCCATTGAATTCGATTTTGGGGCATTTTTGTGGTGTGATTTACATATTTTTATAATTCAATCATTTTTGATAAACTGAACCTGGTCTTTAATATCACACTATAGCAAACCATTCGTTTTTAGAATGAATAAAAATTGTATCAGCATTGAATAAGAATCATATTTTCTCCTAGGTAAACTTCACGACCCCGCGAAGGTTTAGTTTGAAAGGCTTTGCTTTAGTACAAATCATCTAAGCGGTTTTAAGAGTTTACTATCTTCACAAACACTGAAGTTACCCTCTCCTTAAGTAAATTTACAGCTAGGGATGTGTGGTGCGCGAGACACTCTCTGTCGGCTCTTGAGGACTGCGCCGTTCAAGGTCAAGACACTGGTAAGCTTACATTCAATGTGGTCAGAACAGGACACTCAGTTACTTAGCCCCGAAATTTCTGCCGGAGGTTTATAAACGGACGGAAAAAAGTCCTACAACCCATAACTTTATTCCTAGCGTTGTCCACAAATATCCATGTCATGCAGCTTCCATTTAGATACGGGCTGGAGAAGATATGGCATCATGGCCATATTCGAGGGCTTCTACAGTATCACTAGATAGTAGAATACCTAGGTTTGATCTCTTTGCCGCTTAAATTCTCTCACGCTTCTCGGCCCTTAAGCCAACTACTCTACTTTCTACATAATAGACGATTCTCTCTTCTCTATTCTGTATCATTTCATACATTCACAGACCTCGGGTCAATTGGACGGAGGAGAACGAACAAACCCGATCATTGATAGGTCACTCGTCTTGCATCGTTTTGTTTGGTGCTGTACTTTCCATCCCCAAAACAAGGATCCTTCACTCATTCCCAAAATTTGCAATGAGAAGCACTAGCCCTACCTGGGCGACTGAGCCCATAGCTATCGTCGGCTTGAGTTGCAAGTTCGCTGGCGATGCGTCAAGCCCCCCAAAACTATGGAAAATGTTGGCATCAGGAAGGAGCGCTTGGGGCGAGATTCCTTCGTCACGTTTCAATCCCAAAGGCGCATACCACCCGAACCATGAGAAGTTGAGCACAGCAAGTATCCCTTCCCTATCAATTCCAAATCGAAGCACTGACCGGGATACAATAGGTCCATGTCAAAGGCGGGCACTTCATGAATGAAGACGTAGGACTGTTTGATGCTGCCTTTTTTAACTTTTCCGCAGAAACCGCCTCGGTAAGAATGCCATCTTTTCATATTGACAAATTTTCGCTCATTCTTTTGCTCTACAGACACTAGATCCTCAGATCCGACTTCAGCTGGAGTCGGTATATGAAGCATTGGAGAATGGTATGTCCGAAACTTACTTACGAAATTGGCCTTCTGTCACTAAAAATCCCTTTTAGCCGGCCTACCTTTATCTCAGATCGCAGGCTCAAACACGTCTGTATTTGCGGGTACTTTCGTTCACGACTATAGAGATGGGATAGTTCGCGATGAAGACAACCTCCCGCGATTCTTTCTTACTGGCATGGGAACTGCCATGGCGTCCAATCGTATATCCCACTTCTTCGACTTTCGAGGTCCGAGTATGACAATCGATACTGGCTGTTCGACGACTCTGATCGCCCTTCACCAAGCGGTGCAAAGTCTGCGAAGCAGAGAAAGCGACATGAGTGTCGTCGGTGGTTCAAATATTATAATTAACCCCGATAATTTCAAAGCCATGGGGTCTTTAGGGTGGGGCTCTACCTCCAGATGACAATATGTCTTGTGAGCCTGATTCGCTAAAGCAAGCAATTTTTTCTCCTAGATTTCTCTCTCCAGATGGCAAGTGTTTTGCCTTCGATTCCCGCGCCAATGGCTACGGCCGCGGAGAAGGTGTGGCGACAATCGTCATCAAACGACTAGCAGATGCCATTGCAGCGGGCGATCCGATCCGTGCGGTCATTCGCGAGACGTTTCTTAATCAAGACGGCAAAACAGAGACCATCACGTCGCCGAGCCAAGCGGCGCAAATAGCCATCATGCGTGACTGTTACTCGAAAGCCGGCCTCGATACTCTGGACACGCAGTATTTTGAAGCGCACGGCACCGGTACGCCAACCGGTGACCCATCTGAGGCTGGGGCCATTGCTGCAGTTTTTCAAGGTCATAGAAGATTGGCCAACCAGGCTCTGCGTCTTGGTTCCGTCAAGACGAACATTGGCCACACGGAAGCGACGAGCGGGCTGGCCAGCATCATCAAGGTGGTACTAGCGATGGAACACGATACAATTCCGCCAAGTATCAACTTTGAAACCCCTAATCCGAAGCTCTCGCTGGAAGAGTGGCGTCTCAACGTAGTAACCGAGTTGGAGAAATGGCCTGCACCTGCGGGTGTTGTCCGCCGAGCGTCCATCAATAACTTCGGCTATGGCGGAAGCAATGCGCATGTAATCATAGATGATGCACAGTCCTGTCTGCAAGCTCTCGGTGTTGCCGAAAACGACGGCACTAACGGCATATTAAACAGCACAAACAGTCTCAATAGTTACATCTCGCCAAGCTATGAGACAAAGCTGCTAATCCTCAGTGCAAAGGACGAACAGGCTTGCAAAAACATGGTCTCAAACTTGAAAGATTTCCTTGTAGAACGGGGACAAAGCAAAACAAAAGAAGATGAGGAGACCTTCATCCAAAGCATTGTGTACACTTTTGGGCAACGTCGCACCCTACTTCCCTGGGTCGCCGCACATCCTGTGTCCTTCACTCATGGGGTGGGCGAAGTCATCAAAGCCCTTGACACGCCCAAGTTTCGACCTTCCCGCACCTCACGTCAACCTCGCATCGGTATGGTATTCACAGGCCAAGGTGCGCAATGGTATGCAATGGGCAGAGAGTTACTCCCGTCCTATTCCATCTTCAAAGAATCGCTTCAAGAAGCCGACGCTTATCTAAAGGAATTCAGAGCAGACTGGACTCTGATGGAGGAGCTCCATAAAGATGCCGAGACAACAAGAGTAAATGGAACTGGCTTCAGCATTCCCATCTGCGTCGCTGTTCAGATATCCTTGGTTCGCCTGTTGCGTACCTGGGGAGTGACACCAACTGCCGTGACTAGCCACTCCAGTGGAGAAATTGCCGCAGCGTACACGGTCGGCGCTATCAGCTTCCGGAAGGCCATGGGAATTGGCTACTATCGCAGTAAGCTGGCTGCTGATATGACCCTCAACGAGCCTGTCAAGGGTGGTATGATTGCCGTTGGGCTGGGCCGTGAAGACTTGGAGCGGTATCTGCAGTCGCTTACATGCGGCGCTAAGGCTGTCGTGGCGTGCGTCAACAGCCCATCCAGTACCACCATGGCTGGTGATTTGGCTGCTATTCAAGAGCTCGAAACGCTGCTTCAGGCGGATGAAGTGTTCGCTCGCCGCCTCCGAGTGGACACCGCTTATCACTCCCACCACATGCAGCCCATCGCCGATGATTACCGCAGTGCGCTGCGCAGCATGCCTACCGAGGGGGGAAAGAGCCGCCACTCTTTGGGTTCAATCGCATTTGCATCTCCAGTCACAGGCTATCGCATGACAAGTGCCGAGAAAATTGCTGATGCGGATCACTGGGTGCGCAGCTTGTTACAGCCAGTGCAATTTGTTGATGCCTTTACTGAAATGGTGCTGGGAGAATTTCATACCGACTCCGATCCCTCCAGCTCCAGTGTGGACCTGATAGTTGAAGTCGGTCCCCATACTGCTCTCGGAGGTCCCATTCAACAAATTCTTGAACTTCCTGAATTCAATGGGATCAAACTACCATACTACGGCTGTCTTACCCGCCACGTCAACGCGGTTGAGAGCATCCAAACACTGGCAGCCAATCTGGTACGTGAGGGTTATCCGCTGAGTATAGAAAAAGTCAACTTCCCTGCTGGGACAAGCCGGCAGGTGACGGTTCTCGCCAGCCTGCCTTCATACCCTTGGAACCACCAGACAAAACACTGGGTTGAGCCACGGTTCAACAGAGAGCTTCGGAACAGGAACCAGTCTCCTCATGAGTTGCTTGGATCTTTAGTTCCTGGAACAAATCCTGAAGCGCCTTCGTGGAGACACATTCTCCGTGCGAGCGAGTCACCGTGGGTTCGGGACCACGTCATCCAATCGAACATACTTTATCCTGGTTGTGGATTCGTCTGCCTGGCCATTGAGGCAATCAAACAGCAGATGGCTCTCACGGAAGGCCAGGGTGAGGTAACTTCCAAGGAAATTTCCGGCTATCAAACACGAGACGTGAATGTCCTACAGGCGCTTGTTGTTCCTGACACTGCCGAGGGCCTGGAGATACAGACAGTGCTTCGCCCGGTCAGCGAAAAGGCCATTGGCGTGCGTGGTTGGAAGCATTTCGAAATTTTCTCCGTCACAGCAGACAACCGATGGGCCCAACATGCCCAGGGCTTGATCTTGGTTGAATTTGATGGTGCGGAATTTGCAGGTGCCGGTCTTCGCGATAAATACCAAGACCTCAAGCCCCTGGATCCCACGTCGGCCTATGCGCGACGGATTAACCCCAAAGACGTATGGAATGTATTACGCTCTATGGGCGTTCAGTATGGCCCGACTTTCAAGAACATCGAAAGCATCGTTCAGTCGGGCAAAGAACCGCGTTCTGTGAGTACTATTGCTATTCCCGATACATCAGTTCTCAAAGATCTGCCTCGCAACCTCGTTCTGCACCCCGCCACTCTCGACGCCGTGGCACAGGCTACCTACACAGCTCTTCCAGGTGCCGAGTCTTATCAGGAGAGTTCCAGAATTTTTCAGTCCATCGGCAATTTATGGGTGTCCAGCAAGATCAGCCACGAGACAGGTCACAGCTTCCAGTGTCACACCTTTCTCAACCGAGCCGATGCGCAGGGTATCGAGGCCGACATTTTGGTCGTTGACAGCCAATCCGATAACTCTGCGCCAGTGCTCGAAATCAAGAACCTGGTCTTCTCATCGCTAGGACGAAGTGCGGCTGTTAATGAGAGCAAGCCGTGGGAAAAGGAGCTGTGTAGCAAGTTGGAATGGGAATGCGCTCCCGATCTATTCCTTGGCTCCTATACATATCAGAATCTGAAAGGGGCAAACGGAGGGTCAAAGGGTGCCGCCTCGCATGCAGCAGACCTATTGCGCCAGATTGTGCATAAAAATCCCCGCGCACGTATCTTGGAGCTTGGTGCTATCGACAAGGACTTTACGCGCTCCATACTCCAAGCGATAGGCACTATCGAGTCGGGTGGCCCACTTGCTGGATTATATCACTTCACCAATACATCAGGCGACAATTTCGAAGCAGCAAAACAGGAACTCGCTCATTGGAGTTCGATTCTTACTTTCCACAAGTTGGAGATCGAACGAGACCCTTCCGTACAAGGGTTTGAGCTCCACAGCTACGATGTGGTGCTAGCGTCCCATGCCCTGCACCATACCCTGCTGGCCAATGTGCACAGTCTGATCAGCCCAGGCGGGAAGCTTGTACTGATTGAAACAACCACAGGGGATGTGCACGAAAACAGGAATTACGCCCTCAGGAGCTCGGGCTTTGGAGGAGTCGATATTGATCTTCCCCATGTTGATAATGACGGTCGCACAACTCGCACCATGCTGTCGACAGTTCCTCCGTCTAAGCTTGCCCAACTGCCCGATTCAGGTAACGTTGTTCTGGTCACAAGCATGAAAGCATCGACTCCTCCAGCCGACTGGCTAAAATCTTTGGCACAGGCCATTGCCACAGCGGGCAACTCCGGCTCTTTGCCCGTCGTGCACGATCTTGAGTCTGCCGCGACCAATACAGCTAGCCTCTTTACCGGCAAGATTTGTGTCTTTCTTGGGGAATTAGATCACCCTTTCCTTCGCGATATTGATGCCGAGTCCTGGGAAGCTATCAAAGTTATGACGACCAGCTGTAAGGGTTTGCTCTGGGTAACGCGCGGTGGCGCAGTCAACTGCGAATATCCAGATTTCGCCCTCGCTCAGGGCTTCCTTCGGTCGCTGCGAAACGAATACCTCGGCCGGCCATATCTGACTCTGGACCTGGATCCTAACGCCCCTCCATGGTCCGATGAGAGTGTGTCAGCGACTGTCCAAGCTCTGACGGCAGGATTAAACGGTGCTACCGACGCTGCGTCCGGGTTGCAGCTTGGGGAATTCGAGTATGCTGTCCGAGATAACGTGTTCATGATCCCCAGACTGTTCAAGGACATAGCGCGAAATAAGCTTGTCTCACCGGGTTATACAGTAAACCCTGAAACATCAAGTGCAACCACTATTCAGCCACTTCATCAAGCAGAGACTCCATTGAGCTTGCATGTAGGAATACCCGGCCTCCTCGACACTTTAGCCTTCGGTGACGATCCTTCATTTTCTGGCGGTGCTGGCTCCTTTCTGCCACCCGACTTTATTGAGGCTGAGCCTCGGGCTTACGGTGTCAATTTCCGCGACGTCATGGTCGCCATGGGCCAGCTTCACGAGCGCGTTATGGGACTCGAGTGCTCTGGTATCATCACCCGTGTGGGTAGCGAAGCGGCGGCTCATGGGTACGCCGTCGGTGATCACGTCTTCTGTCTTCTGCGTGGACCTTTCGGTAGCCGTGCGCGGGCTGAATGGACCAATGCCATGCACATCCCGACGGGACTCAGCTTTGAGGAGGCTGCATCCTTGCCCGTCATCTTCTGCACCGCATACATTGGCCTCATTGAGCTAGCTCATTTAGAACGCGGCCAGACCGTTCTCATTCATGCAGCAGCTGGAGGTGTGGGACAGGCGGCGATTATGGTGGCACAGCACCTGGGAGCCGAAATCTTTGCCACTGTCGGCACCACTGAGAAGCGAGAGCTTGTGATGAGTAGGTTCGGCATTCCGGCCGACCGTATATTCAGCAGCCGAGATACATCATTCGCTGAGGGTGTCCTCGCTGCTACTAATGGCCGTGGTGTCGATGTAGTCCTCAATTCCCTGGCAGGTCCTCTTCTCCAAGAAAGTTTTAACGTTCTCGCTCCGTTTGGACACTTTATTGAGATTGGAAAACGAGATCTGGAAATCAATAGCCATCTGGAGATGCGTCCCTTCACCCGCCAAGTGACATTTTCCGCTTTTTACTTGCTGGCTCTCATGCAGCACAAACCGCGCGAAGTACATCGTGTACTTGGAGAGATCGTGCGCCTTTTCGAGGCCAAGGTCATTGCTCCCGTGCATCCTGTCACAGCCTTCCCGATGACCGACATCGCCAAGGCTTTCAGAATGCTTCAGGCGGGTAAGCACATGGGCAAAGTCGTGCTCTCCACAGGCCCGCAAGAGATGGTCCCGGTTCTTCCGCGAACCTCGACCCCAAGGTTCTCCTCAGATGCATCTTATCTGCTTGTGGGTGGCCTGGGAGGACTCGGTCGTGCAATCGCGCACTGGATGATAGCACTTGGTGCCAAAAGTTTGATCCTCATGTCGCGCAGCGCCGGAGTCAGTAAGAAAACCGCTGGGTTCGTGGAAGAACTCAGGGGAACTGGGTGTCGCGTCAAGCCTGTGAGTTGCAACGTCTCAGATGAAGCGGACCTCAAGAAAGCGTTGCGCTTGTGTGCAGACGACGACCTTCCCCCTATTCGTGGTGTCCTTCAAGCTGCCATGGTTCTGAATGTGAGTAATTTTTCCAGCTTAACATAAAAGAACCGTTTGTCGACTAATCATGTTGTCTTCTTTTCACAGGATACCGTATTGGAGCAGATGACCCTTGCTAATTACGAGGCTACTATCCGCCCCAAGGTCCACGGTACTTGGAATCTGCACAAACAATTCAGTAGCCCTGATGCTTTGGACTTTTTCGTCATTCTCTCTTCGGCAGTGGGTGTTACCGGCAACATCGGTCAATCCAACTACTCAGCAGCTGGATCCTACCAGGATGCGTTGGCTCGTAAGCGTGTGGCGAGCGGTCTCCCTGGCGTTTCTATCGATCTCGGTGCGGTCAAAGCGATTGGAATAGCCGCTGAGACAGCTGGCGCTTTAGGCCGTTTGCATAAAATTGGCCACTTGCCGCTCGCTGAAGCCCAAGTGCTCTCGATATTAGGGAGTGCTATTCTCGCGCCGTACGAACCCCAGGTGGTTGTCGGGTTGAATGCAGGCCCCGGTCACCATTGGAATGTCGACGGCGAGTCCCAGCTGGGACGTGACATCAGATTTACCGCATTGCAAGCTCGGCAGAGTGGACCGGGCGTTGCGGGTGCCGAGGCGAACCCAACTGGCGACGGTTCGGGCTCTCTGGCAAGCAAACTAGTCGCCGCGGGTTCACCAGCCGAGGCAGCCGAGCTGGTCGGGGCAGCCATAGCGGACAAGCTGTCCGATATCTTTATGATCCCTGTCGCCGACATTGAACTGGCAAACCGGCCCGCTCGGTATGGTATTGACTCGCTTGTGGCCGTCGAGCTGCGCAATATGCTGGCCCAGCAAGCCGCTTCTGAAGTCTCCATTTTCGGCATTATGCAGAGCGCATCGCTGGCAGCATTAGCCGCTGATGTGGCTGCTAAGAGCGCCTATGTTGACTCTTCCAGGTTTGATTCGTGAACTGAGCAGTAATCCCAAATGATAGATATGGACGGCGGCGTTAGTTACGTTATAACTTCATATAGAGATTAGTACTAGAAAGATCGTACTTATACAGACACCATAATTGTCGGATTGTTGATGCCACGGTTCGGCGCTCTTACACCCCAGGTGCAGGAGCAGGCGCGAATGTGTGGGAGCAGGATAATATATCCTCTAGCGCCCGTACAGCAACCTCCTATATAGCTAGCTATTCTCCTAGATCCCTATAGTTTTAGAGATCAGTCTTTTATTATTAAATATATATATATATATTAATAGACTTACTACTCTAGAGTTATTAAACTACTCTATTATAATATTATAATAAATTAATACTAATTAATAAGACCTATAGATTAGATTAAGTTATTATTTCTTTATATTTATTCTAAATTAAATTATTTATTTAATTAATTTAATACTCTTTTTTGATATTTTAAATTAAGTATTAAACTACTATTAATATATCTCTAAAAGCTTAAAAGGATTATTTTAAAGTTTTTAAATTAATAATTAAAATAATAGTTATTATTTTAATTAAAATTAAAAATATTACTATTTTTAATTAATATATTTAAAGCTATATTAATATTTATATTAAATTATATAATTATTTATTATAGAATAAGTTTAAGGATAATTTTATTATATAAAATAAAAATATTTTTAGTATTATATTTTATAATCTTTTAAACTAGCTCTATAATATATTTTATATAAATAATATTTTTATAATATATAAATAGCTAGTTTTAAAGATTTTTATTGTTATATTAACTAAATTTAAATCTTATATATAAACTAAAAATAATATTAAATAATATATTTAAGATAAAAGAATATTTAATTTATTAAGAATTAAATTTATATTTAGATTTCTTATTTATAGTCTTTAAATTACTAATATTAAAGAAAATTAATAATATATTATTTATATTAAATTAAGTAATATTTCTAAACTATCTCTAATTATTTAATATAATATAAAAATAAGATAATAGCTCTAGTAAGATTAAATTTAAAAAAAAATATTTATTTTAATAATTATTTATATTTTTTATAGACTTTCTATAGAGTCTTAATAATATTAATAATTATAATTTATAATTTTATAAAGTCTTTATAAAGAATAATTATTTAATAAAAAAATATAGAAAAAAAATTATTTCTTAGAGCTTTTATACTATTAATATTTATTATATAAATTATTATTATTATTATTAATAATTATATTTATTATACTAAGATTGTTCATCTTAGAGGCTTTAATAATATAATAATTATAATTATTATAGTTCTCTATAATAAATCATATCTAATATATACTATATATATAAGAGAAAAAGATATTAATTAATTAATTATATAAAAAAAGAATAGAATAAAATCTTCTAATTCTATCTTAATTATATAAAAATTTTTTTTATAATTAGTAAAGATTAACTTTCTATAGCTATAAATTTAAAAAATAAAACTAATAATAATAATAAATTTAAAATATTTTTTATATGTAAAGCCTGGTTACGAATGGATGTTACAGGCTAGTCCCGCCTAAGGCTCACTATAAGAGCACAATCTGAATATAAAACATAACATAAGAAAGGGAAGAAAGAAAAAGAAAACAACAGATTCTCATATACATAGAGATTTATATAAAAAAGAAGAAGTAAGAATTTCACCAATATTTATATAATTTAGATCCTAATATTCACTAGCTCACTCCTATCATATAATTCAGATTAAGACTGTCCGTGGTCCAAGCTATAATAAGATAATTAAAAAGACTATAATAAAATAATTAATATACTATTAAATAGTAAAAATATACTACCAGATAATAAGGATTTAATAAAGCAATTAATAAAATAATAGTTTTATATAATAATTATTTATAAAAATATTATCTAAATCTTTAATATAAGATTAGCTTATAATATTACTTTTTCTTTTTAAAAATTTTCTAATTATTTAATATAATAATATCTTCTAAATTTACTACTAATTATTATTTATACTTATTATAACTTAATTATTTAATTAAATATTAATACTAATAATTTTATTTTTATTAAATTATATACTTACTTTTAATTTATTTTACTATATATTTAAGTTAACTATTAACTAAAATTCCTAGAGATTAATAATTAAATATTATCTATAATAAGAAAAAATCCTTACTTATAGACTATAATAATATTATATAAAAAATATTATAAATTCTTTCTCTAGTATCTAATTAATATATATAGCTTCTTACTTTCTCTAAAATTATATATTTTATATAATAGTAATCTAACTTCTTAAAAAATCTATTAATATAGATATTTTTTAGATTAAACTATATTTTATTTCTTATATAATAGTTTAGAGCTATATTTTAATATTAATTAATATAATCTTTTATTTATTATTATACTATTATAATTTTTATCTATACTAGTTCTAAAATAGTAATTAGCTTATTTATTATATCTTTTATAATTTTTTATTTATTATAGTTTATTATTAGACTATATAAGGCTTTTTAAAGATTTATAACCTCTAGATTATATTTATATATAAAAAAGACAGAATTAATTCTTATTAATTATAATCTATATTATAAGAAGTAAATTACACTAATTAGTTTAAAAATACCTATAGTATTTCTAAAAATAGTTTTTAATAATAATATTTATTTATTTTATCTATCTATCAGTCTATAGATACTATATAATTAAAAGATATTATTTAATCTTTATATTTTAATAAAAATAAGTCTATATTTTACTTATAAATTAGATATTATAATCTAATATAATATTTATTAGAAATCTATATTTCTATATAAAAAAATATAGAAAAGTATAAATAATAGCTTTAATAATAAAACTTTTTAATAATATAAAAATAATTTTTTTACTTAATTAGTCTATTATAATTATTAAATAGCTATAGTTATTACTTTAAAATAATTTATTAATAAAATTTATACTAATCTCTCTTTATATCTAATCTAAGATAGATAGTAGTTTTAAAAGTTTTTAATATTAGTTTTTTTAAATAATATTAGCTCTATATATATTATAATTATTAATAAATTATTAGATATTACTATTT
The DNA here is from genome assembly GCA_019828575.1 of Talaromyces thailandensis. Classification (NCBI taxonomy): domain Eukaryota; kingdom Fungi; phylum Ascomycota; class Eurotiomycetes; order Eurotiales; family Trichocomaceae; genus Talaromyces; species Talaromyces thailandensis. The sequence continues at coordinate 46,193 of JACVQZ010000196.1, forward strand.
ATATTTAGCTAGAAGAATATTTAATCTATAAAAATATTTATTATATTATAACTAGAGTGTCTAAAGAGAGGAAAATTATAGTATTATTATATAATATAAATATATAGTAATTTATTATTTAATATCTATTATTAATCTTAATAGAAGAGCTTATCTTATTTATTAATCTTATAATTAGTAATAATTATTTTTAGATTTAATTCTTATAAAAATATATAAAGATTATTAGTAATAATTTATTTAATTTATATATATTTTTTATTTTTAGCTTTAGTTTTAATCTATAAATCTTATAATATTACTTTAATAATTTAGATTAAGGCTTAAAGTATTATTATTTAAAAATATAAAATATAGCTAATTAATATAGATTATAATAGAAGAATATAATTATAATAAATAAAATAATTATTATTCTTATTTTATAATATATCTTATAGTTATTAGAAAAAAATATTAGATTAAAAAACTTAGAATTTAGATTAATATATAAACTTATAATTAAATTAAGAAAAAAGAATTTATTAATATATTTAATATTTATTTAATTATTAAATTTTAAAAAAGTAGTAGAGATTATTATAATCTATAATAATTATAAATAGTATATTTAAAGATATTAATTTAGCTTCTTATTATTTAAGATAATTTATAATAGTAAATAATTTTTTATTATAAATCTTATAGTTATATTCTATAGAGTTAAGCTTATAGAAATAATAAATATAGATTTAAAATCTTTCTTTATTATTATATTAAAAAAGTATATTTTTATTTATATATTTAAAGAAATTAGTTTTAATTATTATTTTTTATTTAGGATTAAAGAGGACTAGAATTAATTTTATAATAAAAAGATTTTTAAGAATTTAGAAGACTCTTTTAGTAATATTATTCTATATAAAATTTAATTTTTTTTAGATAAAATTAGTTAAGAGTTATATAATATCTAAATAATTATAAATAAACTATTAATAAAAATTAATAAATCTAAGGAACTATTAGATTTTTTTAGTTATAATAAATATTTATTATTCTTATATAGCTTTAATCTTTATAGAATCTATCTAGATACTTATTTCTATTTTAATAATAAATTCTAGATATTTTATACTCTTTATTTTAAATTTAAACTTATTAATATCTATTTATAGATTAGTATTATAAAATTATTAAAATATAGCTTATATTTATTATTAGTACTCCTTTAATATTCTATTAATAAAGATTAGAATATTATTAATATAGACTATTATAAAATTATTTAAAAAATCTTAAAAGGTCTAATTAATATACTATTAAAATATACTAGAGATATTAACTAGTTTAAAAAAAATTACTAACTATTTAAAAAGCTTAAATTATATATAAAAAGCTATTAACTATTTATCTTCTTTAATAATTTATATTTTATAGAAGATTATAAATATATTAAACTTAATAAACTATTTTACTTTAGAAATCTTTTATAAAATCTTATATATAAAAAAAAAATATTAGTCTTTTTTTATAATAGTATTTAAAGCTTAATAGTTAATATAAAAATATAAATCTTTATTAGATTTTTTTATAAATAGTACTAGTACTACTATAAGTAATTTACTTATTTATATAAATCTTTTAAAGAATAGATTATAAAAGGTTTTTTATAGTATAAGAAGCTCTTTTTATAATATATTATATAATAAATTTTATAAAGCTTTAGATTTTTATTTTGTAAGGCGGAGAGCTTGGATGTGGGAATAGCTTCAACACAAAGATAATATTATGTGTCCCACTTTACTCTAGAGCTGCTTAGTTATTACTTAAACCATATATAGTTTAAATATATATATAGTTATAATTTAAACTAAGTCTTTAGAAAATAATAAATAGCTACTTTATATACTAGACTCTATTTTATAAATTATATATAAATTAAAATCTATTTTATATTTTATTATTATACTTCTTATTTATTCTTTTATAATCTATTTACTCCCCTTAAGAAGAAGATCTAATTATAAAAAATAAAATAGCTATATATTATAATAACTAATTTAGATCTTAATAGACTATAAATACCTCTATAAAAAATTATAAATTATTAATAATCTCTACTTTAAACCTTTTAATTAAGTAAGAATCTACTAATAAATTAATAATAATTTATATTAAAACCTTTAATAAAATTATTATTAAATAATTAGATATAATAATCCTCCTATTAAAGTTAATTTTTAATTTAATAAGACCTATTATATTCTATATAATAAAAAAACTTTATATTTTTACTTTAACTTAATATTAAGTCTTTAAAATCTAAGTTAAAAATAAAAGAATCTAGTATAAATATGAACTTAAAACTAAAATCCTATTTATTATAATTTATATATTAATAGAATTTTTAAAGCTACTAAATATCTCTTTTTAAAATAATTAAAATAAAAGAGATTTTAATTATAATATTTCTATTAAAACTAATACTTCTAGAGATTTAATAAAAGTAAAAGAATTTATTAAAGCTATTTCTAAAATAAAAAAATATTATTATAAATTATTCTTATTCTTTAAAGAATAAGATAAGAAGCTTTTAATAATTAATATTAAAAAATTTAAGAGTAATTTAATAAATAAAAAAATAATTTATAATATTAAAATTTAAAATTACTTTAACTATTATATATAGTATTATAATATTAATAATAAAAATTATAAGTATATTTTTATAGTTAAAGAAATCTTTAATAATAATATAGTAAAAAAATAATATATATTTAAATATAATAAATATAATCTAGAGTATATAATATAAAATAAATTTAATATATTTCTAATCTATTATATTAAAGATCTAAAGATTTTAAGTATTAAAATTAAAAATAAGATTAAATAAGCTATCTAATATAAATAATAAACTATTATTAATTTTAATATCTATCTAAGAAGTTAGAAATAATATATTTTAAATCTTTTAAATAAAATATAATATAAAATATAATTATATACTAAAATTTTTAAATCTCTTTATATTTTAACTATCTCTAGATATTTTAATAAACTAGATAATTATAACTATTTTATAATATAATTATAAACTCTTAAGAATAGTATATTAAAAAGATAAGTAATACTTTAGAAAAAAAAAATTATTAAAATAATAATAGCTTTAATAATAAAGATAAAAATCTATTTTTTATATTTTTAAGATTAAACTAACTATAATTTAGATAAAAGAGAGATTAAAAATAATAAAATTATAAATTAAATTATAATAATAATTAGTAGAAATTAAATAAAATAAATAAATTATTCTCTAATTTAGACTACTCTAATTATAAAAAATTATAATAGAATTAAGATATTATATATAAAAATTATAAAAAGAAAGATTATACTAAGATTTAATATTAAAATAAATATCTTAATTTAAAGCTTAAATAGATAATTTAGAAATAACTTATTAAATAAATATCTAATATTACTATATTTCTTTTTTTATAAAATATATAGTAGAAATATAGATTCTATATATCTATTTATATATATATTAAAATAGAGTAAGGATTAGTAAAAATACTTATATTAATTAATAATAATACTAATAGTAATTTTATTAGTAAGTTATAGATTTATTAAAATAAGATTTAATTTATTATATATATAATAATAGCTAAAACTATTAATAGATATAAAATTATTATATATAAAAAAACTATATTAGATATAACTATACTAGACTTTAAAAATATAATTAGAAAGATATTATTATTATATTATATAATTAATATAATAAAATATAATCTTATTCTTAATATCTTATAATATATTATAATTAATCTAGATATCTTCTAGATCTAAAAAGAATAGTATTATTAAAATAAAATATCTATAATAATTATATTAAAATATTATTATTCTTAAAATAATATTATTTAATAATAAGATATTAATTTAATTAAATCTTAAAGCCTAAATATCTTAAAAATTATTTTAATATATAAAATAAAGAAAAAACTACTAGATAAAATATAAACTTATATTATTAAAATTAATAAATTATTAACTAAAGCTATAGAGTTATTAATTATAATAAAAAATAATAAACTTCTAAAGTATATAAAGCTTTTTAAAAATATATTTTTAAAGAAATATATTATAGAGCTATTTTCTTATATAAAATATAATTATATTATTAATATTAAATTAGATAAAAATTCTCTATATTAATTACTATACTATTTTAGTCTAAAAGAATTAGAAATATTATAAAAATATTTTATAATAAATCTAGTTAAAAACTAGATTTATAAATTAAAAAATCTTACTAAAGTATCTATCTTATTTATTTTAAAGAAAAATAATAGCTTATATCTCTATATTAATTATTAAAAATTAAATATAATTATAATTAAGAATTATTACTTATTATTTTTTATTAATAAAATAATTAATTAATTAATTAAAGCTAAGATCTATATCTAATTTAATTTTTAAAATATATATTATTATATTTAAATTAAAAAAGATAATAAATAGAAGATTATATTTTATATATATTATAGATACTATAAGTATACTATTATACTATTTAGTCTTATAAATATATTAACTATATTCTAGATATATATAAATTATATACTAGCTAATCTATTTAATATCTATTATATAGTATATCTAGATAATATTATTATCTATTTATAAAATAAATTATTATATATAAATAATATATAATAGATATTAGAATAATTATAATAATATAAATTATATACTAAGCTATTAAAATATATCTTTAAGAAAATAAAGATTTAATTTTTTAGATTTATTATATTGTCTAAAAATATATATATAGAATTAAAATAAATTATTATAATTTATAACTAGTCTATACTATAAAATATCTAAGAAGTCTTTTAATTTATTAAATTTATAAACTTCTATTATTATTTTATAGAAGAGTATTTATAAATTATTATACTTTTTATTAATATAATTAAAGATTATAAATAAGCTTAGAAGAATTTAAAAATAAATTAAGAAATAAATATTAAATTTATATAAACTAAGAAAATATAAAAAACTTTTAATTAATTTAAAAAGAGATTTATTATAATTTTATTTTTAAAATATTTTAATCTTAAATTATAATTATAAATTAAAATAGATATATTAAATTTTGCTATTTCTAGAATCTTAAGTTAATTATAGTAAAATAACTATTAGTATCTAATTATATATTATTTATATAAATTAATAAGCCTTAAAATAAGATATAAAATCTATAATTTAAAAATATTAGCTATTATTAAAGTATTTAAGTATTAATAATATTATTTTAAAAATAGTATATAGCTTATATCTATATTAATAGATTATAATAATCTAATCTATTTTATAACTATAAAGAAACTAAATTATAAATAGATTTATTAAACTAAAAAATTCTCTATATTTAACTTTAATATTAAGTACTAATCTAGAACTATAAATCTTATAGATATATTAAACTATAGATCTAACTATAATACTAATAATAAACTAGATATTATTCTTTTATTAATTTTATAAAAAAAATTATATTATAAACTCTACTTAAATCCTAAATTATATCCTTAAATTAAGAGTAATAATAAATTAAATCTTACTTTTATATATCTAAAAAAGCTAAAGAATTCTTTTTATATCAATAAATCTATATCTTTAATATTTTAAAATATATATTAAGAATAGAAATATATTATTAATAGTCTAGATAATCTAGAAATCTTAACTTTATAATTTATTATATTAATAGCTATATAGATTAAGATTATCTTCTTAAATATATTAAAAAAGCTTATAGCTTTAATCTATTAATATTAATAAATAAATATATTTATTAAATTAATAAAAAAACAGCTTATAAATCTAAAAAAAAAAATAAAATAAAAAAACTAATCTATTAGATTAAATAATCTATTATATTATAAAAAAGCTATATATATTCTACTAGACTATATACTAAGATAAAAACTATTAAAAATAAATTATAATAACTCTTAAGATAACTATTTTAGTCTAAAATATATTTATAAAGTAATTAATAATAAGTATTACTAATATAAATTATATATTAATATATAATACTATATTAGAATCTATAATCTATATTAATATATAAAAATATATTATTATAAAAAATATAGATTATTAAAATCTCTTCTAAAATTAAATAAGCTATTTAAAATTATTATTTTAAACTTTATTATAAATCTTCTATTATTAAAGTAAAAAAATAAGACTTATAACTTAATCTTTATTATTATAAAATTATTAATAAAGTATATTATCTATTTAGTTATTATAAAAAATACTATATCTAAAGACTTAATAAAAATCTTATATAAAATATTAATTAAATATTTTATAATCTTAAAATATATTATTAGTAACTAAGCTAAGATTTTTATATTAATATTTTAAAAAATATTCTATTAATATATAAAAATAAAGTATAAATTATTTATAATATTTTACTTTTAAACTAATAATTAAATAAAGAGATAAAACTAAATCTTAAAATACTTTATATATATATATATTAACTTTAAGTAAAATAATTAAATAAAATAGATTTTTATAATTTAATATATATATAATAATTTAAAGTATAATATTATTAAAATAACTCTAATAGAGGCTTTTATAGACTTTTAAAATTAGATTTAAATTAATATTAAAAATTAATTACTATCTAAAAATAAGTTTAATAATAACTCTAATATAGATATTTAATAAGTATTAAAGAAAGTAAGAAATATTATAAAATATATTAAAACTATATAAAAATAAAAAACTAAATTTTAAGATTTATTATAAAAAGCAGCTAAAGTATAAATATATTATTATAATTATTATTAAATAGATATATAGTTTTAAATTAATAATTAGATTATATTATAGATAATAAATATTATATTATTAGAAAATAAAAAGAAATTTAATTTAAAATAAATTAAACTATTCTAGATAATTAATATATAAAAAATAAATATTTATAAACTAGTACTCTTACTAAGATTTTATAAATTATATAATATATTCTATATCTTACTATTTAAACTATTTTAGAATAGTATTAAAAATCTAATATTTTTAGAAAGTATATTAATAAATAGTTATCTAAAATATAAAATAAAAAATATTTAAATAATATAAGATCTTCTAAAGAATTATAAATATTATATAAAATAGAAAAAATACTCTAATAATAAATATATATAAAAATCTTATAAATTAATTAAAAATACTATAATATTTAAAATATTTATATAAAATCTAGTTGAATTATATAATATAAAATAAAAATAAAAAAGAAAAGTTATTTATTAATAAGCTAATTATAAGAATAGAATATATTTAAATTATAAATAATTTAAGCTAGCTATATAAAAAAAATAATAAAATTAAAATTAATTTTAAATAAGCAAATTTTAAATTAAAAAATAATTCTAAACTAGATTAAAATAAATTAAATATATTATTTTTTATTTTTCTTTTTATAAGTCTTATAAATTATTAATAAAATAAAACTAGAAAAGATTATAAATCTTATTATAATTATTATATAATAGATTTATAAATTATTATATAAAGATTCTTAGAAATATCAAAATCTTTTAAAAAAATATAGAATATTATAACTAATTTATATTTAGAATCTATAACTAAAATAATCTAAATAAAAGTATAGTTAATAAAGAAATTAAATAAATTAAATATAAATTTTTTACACTTTATAGCTTATTTTTTAAAATTAAAATTAATTAGTATATAATTTAATAAATTAATAATAAATTTTTAAATATATTTTATATAATCTTTTAATTTAAACTAGTTATAGATATTATTTATTTTATCTATAAACTCAAATAAGATCTAAAAAGAATTAATATAAAATAAATCAAATTATATTAGAAAATATACTAGAATATAAGAAAAAATATACTTATAAATATATATATTATATTATAAATTAAATCTAATATATATCTTATATTTAATATTAAAATAATAATTAAAATATTTTATAAATAAATTATTAATAATATTCTTAATATATTTATAATATAGGATAGAGTATATATTATTTAAAAAATAAATTATACTAGCTTTTATATAGAGAATAGAAATTTATAAATATAATTTAGAAATAAAAGTTAATTTATATTTAGATTTAAAATTAAATCTAGAATTCTTAAATAATTTAATAATTTATTTTTTTTTTTATTTTTTCTTCTTTTTTTTATATCTCTTATATTTTAAAGCTAATTCTATAAGTAATTTAACTAATTATTTCTTTTTAAATTATATAAATATTAATTAGGTGATTTATTTATAAAAAAAAAAAACTAGAAAATAAAACCTACCTAAATTAAAAAATATATAAGATAATTTACTTATAGATTTAATATTTAAAATAAGCTTTATTAGAGAACTTATTCTATATAATTTATTAATTATATTAAAATAATACTTAAAAAAGAAGAGAATAAATTATAATTAAATTATATAAATATAAAAGATATAAAAAATAATAGACTCTATAAAATAAATTTATAATATAAAAGAAATAGACTTGTTATAATATCTTAAAATAATACTAATAAGATAAAAAACTAGAAATAAAAATAATATAATATAAAAAAATAATACTTAATCTAATATAAATTAAAGTAATAAAAAAGAAGTATAACTAGTTTTAAAACTATTAATAAAATATAGAATAAAGCTATATTAAATATAAATATCTAAAATAAATATAAATTAAATAATTACTATAACATAGCTAAATTAAAGTAATAAATATAATATTAAAAAAAATAAGATACACTTTATTTAAAATAAAAAAAAAAAAAAGTAAAATAAATAAGATAATATAAAAAAAAGTATATATATATCTTATAATTTAATATAAAGAAAGAAAGAAGAAAAGAAAATTAAAAAATAAAATTAAAATAAATATATACTATATTATAATAAATAATAAATATTATAAATTATTATATTATTAATATAATTATTATAAGAGTAAATTATAAAGACTTTATATATAATATAATAATAAACTATAAAAACTTAGTTCTAAAAGAAAAGAATAGTTATAAAATAAAGAACTTAGATATAAAAATAGCTTTAATATAAAAATAATATTATATATCTTATTTTATTCTAAAGCTATTTAATTATTACTTAAACTATATATAGTTTAAACATATATATAGTTATAATTTAGACTAAGTTTTTAAAAGATAGTAAATAGCTATCTTATATACTAGATCCTATCCTGTGAGTTGTATATGAATCAAAGTCTATTTCATATCTTATTATCACGCTTCCTACCTACTCTCTTACATATTTCTTCTTATCTTATTTAATTAATTTAATTATATAATTAATTTTAGATTATTATTTAAGAAGCTTATTAGCTTCTATTAGATTAAATATATTAATATAATCTTATAAATAATTAAATAGTATAATTTATAGATTAGTTTTTTTTTTTTAATATTAATATTTTATTAATATTAATTATACTAGTAATAAAAATCTTTATTTATTTTATAAAATATTATCTCTATTATTTCTTTAATATTATTAGTGAAGTAATAAAGATTTTATAAATATTTTTTTATTAGTATAAATCTTTTATATTTTTATTATTAATTTTAATTCTATTAAAAAAAATTAATATTTTATTTATAGAATTAAATATTATTTATTTTTTCTATATCTATTTAATATCTAATATTAAGTTGTACTATATCTTTTAAATTATATAAAAGTATATTTTTTTAGTTTAATATCTATCTATATTTATTATTATTATTATTATTTTATTAGTAGTTTATTTTTTTAATTTATTATATCTCTAAATAGGAATAAAAGTGATTATATATTAAATAAAATAATTTTTTAAAATAAAGAATTCTTTAATTATTTTATAAAAGATATATTTATTATTAGTTAATATTTTATTATATATAGAGTTGTTTAATAGTATTTCTATTTTAAAAATAATTATATTCTTTATCTTTTTTAAAAATTTTTTTACTATCTTTTATTTTTAATTATAATTTTTATTAAGAGCTATTTATTTTCTAGTTTAGATACTTTTTTAGAAGGGTTTTAGCCTTAGAGTAATTTAATATTAAAAAAATTTATATTATTAATTATTATTTAGTATAGAATATAAGCTTAATAAGATTATATATAATTTTAAAAAAGATAGCTAGAAGTATTATAATTATAGTAATTAAATAGGGTTTAGGGTTGTTAATTTATTAGATTTATGGTGGAGAGGTCTATTAGTATAGAGTAAGTAGATGGTGCGATAGTAGGCGTAGCTAGAGGAGCAAGTTGATGAGCGGGTGATATATCTAGTCTTAGTGCTCCTATCTATAGGTTACATTGAGCTAGTGACCAGCTTAGGATTATAGCTAACAAAATTTACAAGAGCTAGGATTGAATTAGCTAGACTAGATTAATAATTTAGAAAAAATTAGATTAATAGTTTATAAGTATTCTTTTATTATATAAAATCTATTTTTTATAAATATTTTTATTTTAATATTATTTTATATTATTTTATAATATTTTTTTTATCTAGTAATTTACTAATTTTTAATATAAAGAAATAAAATTTAATTCTTTTACTTTTATTTTATATTTTTTAATTTCTTATAAAATAATAAGTAATTTTTTATATTTAATATAACTCTTACTATACTTATATAAATAGTAATAAATATTTTTATAAAAAATATTAATTTTAATAATTAAAGTAATTTTTAATTAAATTATATTTTAATTATTCTTCTATTATAAATATTATTAATAATATTATATATCTAACTAATAGTACTATTAAAATTAAAAAATTTTTAATTATATTTAGTTTTTTTTATTATATTAAGAACTATAAGTATTAATTTTATAATATTAATTAGATATAATAATATTATAATTAAGAATATTAATAGAAAAAAAATTAAGAATTAATATTCTAGTATTATACTTATTTTTAAATATTATTTATTAAATTTTAATAGATTTAATATTTTATTATTATTTTAAGATATATTCTTTATATTATATATATCTTTTTATAATATTTTCTATAATATATATATCTATATAGTAATATATTTAGATATATATTAATAATTCTATTTTTAATCTTAACTTTTATATTATTATTAAAAATTATTTTTTATAATTTTTAATTTTTTTATTAATAAACTATTCTATTCTATATTATATATAATAGCTAGTATATATTAAAAATAATTTTATAAATATATATTATTAATATTCTTATTTATCTAATAAAATTAGATTTAGATATAGTTAATAATCTTTATTAACTATTATTACTAGATAAGATTTTTTTATATCTAATCTATATTAGTATAAACTAGCTTTAATAATAAATAGAATAGTAATTATATTATAATTATATTAATAAAGTATCTTATTTCTATATAGGCAATTCTGCAATATAGTTCATTAAAAATATTAATATTCAAGATCTGGGAAATAAAGAATAAGATATATTAATTTATTAGGAATAGATTAAGCCTATTCCGGAATCTATAGGA
>JACVQZ010000020.1:0-133835 GCA_019828575.1 Talaromyces thailandensis
GGTGCAAGAGCGCCGAACCGTGGCATCAATAATCTGACAAGATTATTTATTTAATATAAATTTTTTATAAATTATATTATATAATTAAAGCTATTAAAAAGCTAGTTATTATTTATATAGATTATATCTCTATTATTATATTTATAGAATTTATATTTTTATAGATTATATTTATTATATAAATAAATCTCTAATTAGCTTATATAGCTTTTTTTATTTAGTATTTTAATATTAAGCTTATTTATAAGCTTAGTAAAAAAAATATTATTATAAATATATTATTAAAATTTTTATTTATAATTATAGAACTATAAGTTTTAAATTTTAATAAAATTAATAAAGTCTTAGATTATAATATTACTAATATTTTTAATAAAGATATATTAGAACTTTCTAAAATACTAATAATTATAGAAAAATTAGTCTACTTAATTTTTCTATTTAAGATAGATTATAACTTTAAAGATTATTAAATTAAGAATTATTCTATAGATTATAAATAGAGTAAGATTATTTAGTAGATTTAAAAAAATATAAAAATTATTAATAATAATAAATTATATCTACTATATAAGCTTAATACTTAGAAATATTTATATATAATTAATAAATATATAGATAAAAAGTAACTTTATATTTTATACTATATAATAAAAGATATATTCTATATAATTTATAATAAAACTAGTTATAATAGATATAAATATTTTATTAATAGATTTAATAGATTATCTATTCCCTCTATTATAAAATAGGTATAGAAGTATATTATAATATATAATAAATATCTAAAGATAAAGACTAGAAGATACTATTTTTTTAATTAGAATTAATTTATTATAATCTTAGATATTCTATTCTATATAATTATTATTAATTTTATTAAGTGTTTTTTAAAAATTTATAATAGATTAGATTATATTTTTATTATAATTTATAAATTTATTAAATAGTAAATCTTTATTATAAAAAAGTTAATATTTATAATTTAGATCTAGAATTATAAGTTTATATTTTAATTTATTATTAATAATTAAAGTTTTCTTATAATAATTATTTTTAATTATAATCTAAGATTTTTAAATAAGATATAGACTAGATTCTTTATAATAATTAATATTAAGTTATAATTCTCTATAGTTTATTACTTATAAATAGATAAATAATCTAAGAATATAAATTAAATTCTTAAAATTATACTTAGATATTTTATTATAACTATAAAAACTTTAAAAGATTAATTTAAAATATTATTATATATCTAATTCTTATTAAATAATATTATATTAATATTTATTAAAAAGTCTTTTTATAAGCTAATATATAGTTTTAAATTATAAAATTAAACTACTTTACTTAATTTAAATATAGAATAAGTTTAGAACTTTTAATATAGATTTAATACTAAAGAGTATATTAAATTTATTATAATAAATACTAAATATATTTTTAATAGAAAATATAAATAGATTATCTTTAAAAAGAATAATATAATTTTATTATAATTAAATAAAGATTATATAATATTTATAAATAGATAATTAAAGCTTAGTCTAAAATTTTATTAATAGTATATAAATTTCTATAAAGTAATATATAAAATTAATAAATTAATTTATAAGATTAATATATCTAAGATATTTAAAGAATATTAGATTTTTTTTATTATTTATTTTAAGCCTTATTTTAAAAAGTTTTATAAATCTAAATAACTAGAAGAAATTATAATAAATAAAAATAATATTATAAAATATAAGATAGAAAAAATTATTAATTATTATATATAATATATTAGAAAAAATAAAAAAAAGATTATAAAATTTTATATTTAATAGAAAAAATATAATCTCTAGAATAATTACTAGATTAGAAAAAATAATCTAGATAATTATTAAAAATTATTAAATAATTATAAATAATTTAATAGTTTAAAAATTCCTTTAAAATCTTATTAATTAGATATAAATAACTTATTATTATATTTTAATATTATATAATTAGTTTTAATTTATAATCTTTATTATTATATCTAAAATAAGAAATATAATAAATAAAATTTTTTTTAGTAATTAATTTTTTTTTTCTATTATTTTTATTTTATATTTTTTTTATATTTTATTTTTATTTTACTTAATAATTTTTTAATCTTAATTATTCTACTCTTTTTTTTTTTTTTAATTATAAATTATCTTTTTATATTCTTTTTCTATTTATTTTTTATTACTAGAATTTCTTTATTAGTAAATATTATAATAAATTACTATTTATTATAATAAATATTATTTTTAATAAAATTCTAAAAGAGACTATAAACTTTAATATTAAAAAAAGTATTAATAATATAAAATAATAGATTAAAATGAATTTTTTAATAGATAGTAAGATAATAGTAGAATTTTAATAAGCTTTAGAAATTTTATTAGTAAAGAAAATACTATTTAAAAATAATACTAATATAGAATTATAATAAATAGTTTATAATAAATAATTAATTAAATTTTATTAATAGTAATAGTATATAAGATATATATATATTATAAATAAAATTAATACTTAAAAGAATATAATTTATAAATAAGAGTAAACTATAATTAAATTTTAAAAAATTAATAAAATATATATAAAGCTTATTAATAAACTATAATAATTTAAAATAACTAATAAGTTTCTATCTTTAATATTTAATTTAGATTTTTATTAATCTAAAGAAAACTATCTAATAAATTATATATTAAAAAAAATTAAATTACTAATTATTAAATCTATTAATAAAGAGCTAATATTATTTTAAATTTAAAAATATCTATTAATAAAGATCTTATTATAGAAGAAATTAAAAAAGTTTAAATTAAATTTAATATTAAAAATAATTTTTATATTAAAAAATATAGATTTATTTTTAATTTTTTCTAGAAATTTTATAATAAGTAATTCTAATATATAATTATTATTTAAAAAATAATATAAGAAGTTCTAGCTTTTACTATACTTATATTATAAATTATTAGTAGTAAAATAGTTAATCTATATAATAAAAAATTATATTTTTATAGAGTTTATTTCTATTCTTTAAAATAGTATTAAGTTTAGTAATTATTAATACTCTATAAATAAAAATAATATTATTATTAGAATATTAAATATAGATAATTTTATACTATAATATAATTAGCTATAGTATTTTTTATATACTAAATATTATTTTTTTATTATTTAAGATCTCTTAATTAAGTTCTTTAATATTTTTAAATTATTATAATTTAATAATTCTTATTTATAGCGTCTATATAGCTATATAATTAGTATTATAATAGATAATAATCTAATTATTAAGAAGTTAAATATTATTATTTAAATAGATAGATATTTTTTATTATAATATTTAGATAGGTTTTACTTTTAAAAAAAAAATAATAAATATAAATCTTTAATAATAAATTTATTAAATTATTAGATTAATAAGAATTATTAAGTATAATATTATAGAGTTATAATTAAGAAAAAAAAATAATTATTTAATCTTAATTATTATTATAAAAAAATTTAAAATTAATATTATATTATATAAATAAAAGCTTATTAATAATAAATTCTAAAAAAAAAAGAATAGAAATAGAACTTCTTATATATAATAATCTTTTTAGAATTATATATTAAAATAATATAACTAATTAGTATTATTACTAAGTTTTTTAATAAAATTATTTAAAAAAATATTTAGATAGACTTATTCTTTATACTAATTTTTATTAAAAAAAAAATTATTAATATATACTTAATTTATTTATTATAAATAATAATAATAAATAAATTAAAATAATTCTAAATTATATCTTCTATATATATTTAATAAAAAATATAAAGTATATAAAATAAAAAATTATAAAAATAATATTAAGTATAATATAATAAATAAAGTTTTTCTTTAAAGTTTCTTTATTATAAATTAATACTAGATTTTTTTTATATTTTATATCTTTATTTCTCTTATTATTAATATCTTATACTTTTTAATATTATTTTATTTTTTTTTTAATATTTTATTTATAGTTATTTTATATTTAATTTTTTTTATATTATTTTTTTATCTATATCTTTACCTTGTTATTAAGAGCAATAATAGTTTTTTATATAAAAGAATTTATAACTCTTTATTAAGTTATTATATTATTATTAGCTTAGTTAATTAGTCTATTTAAATTATATAGATAAGTATGTGACTTATAATAAATAGTTAGTTTGTGCTCTGGATGGAGCTACCTTAGTAATATCATCATCTTGCTCAGTTTATACATATTACGTACGATTGTAGGCCACGGCCTTACATAAAGACTTTAAATCTATTTTTATTAATAATATTATATATTTTTAGCTATAATTAATAATAGCTTATTATTATTAATTTTTATATTCTATTACTTTTTAAAATAATAGTTCTTAGTATAATCTTACTTTTAATAATATATATATATTAAATTTAAATTTAAGATTAAATTTAAGGCCATTATTAAAGATTTTAATATAATAGTTAAAGCTAAAATACTATCTATAGTATTAGTATTTAATTATAGCTAGTAATATATATTTTTTTATTAATTAAATAAATAATTATTAAAGTAAAATCTAATAATTATTTTATAATAGTTTAATAAACTAATTATATCTTAAAATATATTTAGTTTTTTCACTAAATAGAGGGATTTATTATAAATCTTTAATAATATATATATAAGTAAATGTATCTTTCTTTATTTTTTAATATATTAAAATCTAAGCTACTTCTCTATTAGATATAAAAATTATATAAATTTATATATTAATTAGATTTCTTCTTAATTATTCTAATAGTATATAAGTAAGACTTTAATTTATAATATATTTAAATCTTTAAAGATTTAAAATAAATAATTTTTAAAATTAGTCTATATAAAAATATTATTATTTTTTTTTTATATATATAATATTATAGAAAGATATTCTAATCTATATTATTTAAAGCTTTAGTAATATAGTATTTAGAATACTTATTATAATATATATTATAATAAATAAACTATAATTTAATATATTTAATAAAGATTTTATACTTTTTAAGTAATGCTCTTATATATAATTTAATTATTTTAAAATAGAATAGTTGGAATTTAGTGTTATAATATATATAACTAGTAGAAGCTTTAGAATAAAATCTTAAAATATAATTTTTATATAAGAATTATATCTTCTTTTAGAGATATTTAATCTCTATTTATTATTAAATCTAGATTAATATAGTCTATAGCTATTTTATAATTATATTAGTTTTATTAGATAATAAAGCTAGAGAATTTATTTATTTAATACTCTTAATATAATTATTAGATTATAAAAACTTATTAAAGCCTATAATATTAAAGCTTATAATAGTATTTTATCTTCTTTATAAAATTATTTTTTTTATAGCTAATCTATCCTGTATATATTAGAATTAGAGGATATATATAATTTAAAGATATAATACTATAAGAAAGATTTACTAGATTAAATATAAAAGATTAAGAAATAATATTAGGATACGATTTGTAGATATGATTATGCCTAATAACTAGGAACTATATGACAGAGCATAAAGCTATATATAATACATAGTGCGTTTCCAGAGCAGAGCAACCAATAGTCCGTACTAGCAAGCGGACTAGCGAGCACATACGGCACAGTAAGGCCTCTGGTGATTCACGGCCTTACAACAAAGATCTCAAAAGCTAAGCATTAAGAACGAATGACGGTGATAGAAATGATTATTTTTCATGTAGAACTATCCATGTAGTGTATGTACACACGCCGGCTTATCTGCTTACGCGTAACATTGAGTTCTGTACGGATTTACACACATATATTACGCTTATTTGGTCCACCACCTCCACGTCGTACATGAGCTTAGCACGGATCTGCAGTCACAGGAATCTAGCCGATGCATGAGACTTATGCTTATGTATGAACAGCACGTGGCAGCTGAGCTACCCAGGTACGTGGGCCTGGTATCGATCTACAAGGGGGCCTGTACATACGCTAGGTATTCATAACTATCTGGGTAGGTTTATATAAGCATACGTACAGTAACTAGTTAGTTAGCGAGTAGGTAATCCGCAGTGAGGCGTGGATGACAGGCTTTCCTCTTGTGATTGAATGTTTCCTGGTCGTGTCCCTGTAATCTGGATGAGGGATGTAGTCGCACCGTCGTATTACAAAGACATAGACATGGCATAGTCCTACATAAGCCCAACGCTTTATATCAGCACAAACAGGCCTCGGTGGTTGTACCAATACTTCCTAAGCTCAATTCAATACGTGCGTTTCCTCGTAGGCATTATTGATGTCAACGCGTCAAGATTATATGCGCTAGATAGCTTTCTGACTCGATTACTGACTAGCATAGGCCTAACTTGAGTTCGACATAGGGTAGACAGAGTCACATACCGGCGCTTACTCGTAAGCTACATAGCTCATAGACCTACCTTTTGGAAAGGTATGGACATGTGCTCATACAACGGTTTATACCGTATGTGTCGATGGCTTACCGACTCGCCGACTCGTCAACCGGAATGTACATAATCTCTATAGCTCGACCATATGCAGATATAGATCTACCCACGCGCATGTATTCAGGATCCTTCTAGAAATCGCTGATGCGTGTCAACTATTTAACTAGACCATACTCCGTATGTACATAAGCGCAGTATGGGATCAGACAAGGGGTCAGGGGGGGGGGGTCACGTAAGAAACGCTTACTAGTAAGCTAGCTTACGGGCTTATTTGACTACTCGCTGGATGTAAATTCTATGTACTAGTAATTTCGTACATGTGCTTACTCTGGGAGCATTGACTGGGTCGGGTCAACTGGTGAGTCTGGCTACTCGCGTTAACCGGCTCGTACGTACAGGCGTGCTATCCGAAGAAGGATCTAGCTACCTACTCAAGAATCGCACTGCATACCAAATTAGAGTTTTGAGGGGGGGGCAACATGACTGAGATGCTTGTGCTTGGTTACAGTTTTGCGTATTATATACTATGGTTGTTATTCCATTCATTCTTGCGAAATGCATGAGGCTTACTATTTGTACCCCACGGCTATATGACTAGTGACTAGTTAGTGGATATGTAGGGGCCGATTTTAGGGCTACGTAAGTACCGGGTGTACTACGTAGGAGGAACACGATGTACGAACTGGATCCAGATGTCTCTACCTTGAAGCCTTCTAAATAGATGCCCCAGAATAGAACCATTGATTTGGAGAACCTATACGAGGCCTGCATGCTGTTAATCTAGATGTGTGCCACAGAGCAAACATGTCAGCGCTTTGACGGTCTTAACTAAATCTAGCACAGTCTAGATTAAGATCTTACCGGCCACCGAAGCTAGTCTGCGTACGGCGGGGAGTGCTCGCGTACTCGCGTATAAGTCCGTAGTACTTATACGCGGCTAAGAAAAGTAAGCAACAGTCAGCAAGCTTAACTATCATGTGCGATAACTAACTTAAATAGTTAAGCAAGCGATAAGCTGAGTAGTAAGCAAGAGCCCCCAACAGTCCTAGCGGACAGTTTGAAGGTGATCTGGGAAGCCGATCGATCTTATGAACTTGATTGTCATTCAATTTCACGTTCGCAATGCTTCATCCGTTGATCTGATGGTACGGACTTCACTTTGCAGGGCCGATAAGTTAAGACAACTCGACCCGATGATCGAGAAAGCTATCGGGCTATTCGGCCGCAGCCACCGAGCTCAGTTATTGTGCAGTTATGGCTGGTTGCAGATAGATACCGGATTAGAGCAGCGAGGAATGTGATGGAAGCCCTTCGACTGACTGACTGACTGTACGCGGTACGCACTTGGTTAAGCCTTTAAGGTGTGTCGCAGTAGCACTCCGTAC
Organism: Talaromyces thailandensis; assembly: GCA_019828575.1. NCBI lineage: Eukaryota > Fungi > Ascomycota > Eurotiomycetes > Eurotiales > Trichocomaceae > Talaromyces > Talaromyces thailandensis. The sequence goes on from JACVQZ010000020.1 coordinate 7,907, forward strand.
TCCGTGCGTAATCATCTTCGGACCACTACGTCGGTTAATCTCGACTGAGTCGACTCTCGGGCATCCATGACAGAACGGCCCCAACTCGAACCACTAGTGCCGCGCGCCGTGTCTATTAGTCCGTAGTCCGCAATAACTACTCCGTAGTCATCGACTCATCGGCGCCCGAGTCATTTGTTCTAGAAGGGTGCGAAAGAGAAATAGTGCAATCTCTTAAAGTACGTAGTACGTACTGACCTTCAACCGTGGTGACGGATGGCGGATGGCCCGACGAGCGGCAGATGTTCGAGATAGGAAAGAATTCTAGCCCTCATTCGCTCAGAGTAAGCAACTCCAAAACGAAGAGAGGGAGGATTACCTCATATTTATCATGACAATTCCTTGTGCAGAAAGCAAATACCATTTCCGGATGTGAAGCCTTATAGTCAGCTTCCGGGATGGGTGATTGGACTCGGTCACTCGGAAATAGGATGGCGGACGATACCCAATCAGAAACATAACATTCAAATCACACTTGAAGATGTGGCGTCCGCCGATAGTTATCTCTCTTCTCGGACAAACTGCTAATCGCTGATCAATGATTCGCAAAGGCTGCAGATTGTTATTTGTCCGACTGCTCCGATTGACCTATGTAACCCGAACATGGATGATGATGCTACCACCGACCAGCATACCTTTGCGACTACGTAGCAAAACGGCATGACAGCCTCATCTGCGGTGGTGTATGAAACTATGAATGACATGTGTACTGAGTGACTGTTTTGGCAACATACAAGACGTTCCTGGTACCTGTGTCGAGTCCGTTGACGGCGATATTCCGATCGACGGAAATGGACATCAACTGCCGAGTATTAGTAATAAGCTAACTCCTAGCGTCGTAGCGTAATGATCGATGACAGAAGCCAAGAGTCGAATCAGGGCGTCGGAGTTTTGATAATCTATTAGAAACTAGTACTAGTACTAGTCGTAGTAGTAGTTAGTTAAATGGAGATCGCGCTCGGCCTAGGACAGTTCGCTCCATAGGGCCGGTTGGGAGGGAGGGAGGGAGGGATGCAAGGGCGGCTTCGTTTGCGGGTCAACCCTTACTCCGTTGGAGTCCGTCGATGATTCGATGAGAGCGGAAACGATACGTATGCGAAGGACAGTATGCCGATAGCAGAAATTCAGTCAACGAGTCGAGACCAAGTATTGGAGTTGCAGATCTCATGTCAACACTGCTCGCAAAGCCTCGCAAGTTCGCAAGCTGCTTGTCACCTAGTCAGTGCTGAACGTAGGGTAAAGTAGTAAAGTAGTAAAGTAGTAAAGTAGTAAAAAGTAGTAAAGTTCAATGGGGAAAAAAAAAAAGATTGAGTGTTTTTTGTTGAATGGCCCCACAGCGCCGGAGTTGGGAAGCTGCGACCAGTCAGAACAAAGACGGCAACAACAGTTGGGGGTTGGCCCGGTTGGGTCCTTCCTGCTTGGCCAATTCTGAGTTGGCGAGTTCAAAGTTGGCCCCCGGAGACAGCGGGCCGCTACTGCCTTTTCCCTTTCCCTTTTCCCTTTTCCCTTTTCCACGCCTGCAAACACAACCCCCCCCCCACTGCTTACTACGTACGTCCTTAGTGCATACACAGTACGGTACGTGGTCCCTGACTCCCTGCTAGTAATAATATTAATCATTGTTATTACTGTAAGTATTGATCGTTCCAACTGGCGGGATCTGCTGGTATACCACGCTAGTCCTATCCGGGCACCACCACTCTAGAAACTATCGCAGCTCTCTCAACCGTCTCTCTTTTTCTCTCTCCCCCTCCATGACTGACTGACTCTCTCTCCATCGTCCCCATTGATTAGTCTCGTCACGCTTCCGGACAAGCTTTGAACTGTGTTCGACTCTTTAACCCTCGTCCACTCTTCTCTTCGATTCTCTTCTTCCCTCTTTTCCTTTCCTTTCTTTTCTTGCTTGACATTTTTGCCTCTTGACCCACGAGCTAGACAAAAGACTTGAGCTTCGACTTTGAGCTCTCTTCTCCATCGGCTTCCTTTCTCATCTGACCAGTGTTGTCTGCTTTTATGTACAGATACAAATAATCATAATCATTTTTTCTACGTGAGGTACGTACCCGATAAGCTATGAAGCTAGCAACACCCACTACCATCATATTCTTGTTTTTTTTTTTTAAATGAGAATGTCCATCACCACATGCTATTCCAGGTGATTTGCCGTCAATTGGAACCGGACTCTAATCAGATCTCTCATTTACAGGCACTCCATCAAGCCTCGATCCTACTCCGTTCCGCCCCCAACCTTCTCAGCTCGAACTGCGTGGGTAATATATATGAGAAGCTAGTACCCTCCTCACCCGGCTGCCCTCATACCTAATCTCTCAACACCACATCCTAGCGGTCAATCGCTCTTTCTTTCCCGGTGCTTGGGAGGGTCTGTTTGACCGATTTCAACATGGCTACTACCACTACAAACACAAACGGCCATGGCAGCTCGTACGCTGCCAAACATAAGCTGGCTGATCATTTCATCGGCGGTAACAGGCTAGATCTTGCTCCTCCAAGCAAGGTCAAGGACTTTGTCGCCGCTCACGATGGTCACTCCGTCATCACATCGGTATGCACAGTCTGATAATTGCACTTTTCGAGCCGTCAAATGCTTACTCTCCCCAGGTCCTGATCGCCAACAACGGTATCGCTGCCGTGAAAGAGATCCGATCAGTACGAAAATGGGCATATGAAATCTTTGGAAATGAGCGCGCTATTCAATTCACCGTCATGGCGACGCCCGAAGATTTGCAAGCCAACGCCGACTACATTCGTATGGCGGACCAATATGTAGAAGTACCCGGTGGTACTAACAACAACAACTACGCCAACGTGGAGTTGATTGTTGATATTGCAGAACGTATGAACGTTCATGCTGTGTGGGCTGGATGGTACGCTTTTCTGTCTCTTTTTCTCAACTGCAAAAATAGAGTACTAATATAACCAGGGGCCACGCTTCCGAAAACCCTAAGCTTCCTGAATCTTTGGCCGCTTCGCCAAAGAAGATCATCTTCATTGGTCCTCCAGGCTCTGCCATGCGATCGCTCGGAGACAAGATCTCTTCAACCATTGTTGCACAACATGCCGGTGTGCCTTGTATCCCCTGGTCTGGAACTGGCGTCGACGAGGTCAAGGTCGACAAGGACGGAATCGTGACCGTGGATGACTTTGTCTACGACATGGGCTGCACACACTCATGGGAGGAAGGTTTGGAGGCCGCCAAGAAGATCGGTTTCCCCGTCATGGTCAAGGCTTCCGAAGGTGGTGGTGGTAAGGGTATCCGAAAAGTCGAACGGGAAGAAGATTTCGCTTCTCTGTACAATGCCGCCGCGGCCGAAATTCCTGGTTCGCCTATCTTCATCATGAAGTTGGCCAGCAATGCCCGTCATTTGGAAGTTCAGTTGCTCGCTGATCAGTACGGTAACAACATCTCTCTGTTCGGCCGTGATTGCTCAGTCCAGCGCCGACACCAGAAGATCATTGAAGAAGCCCCAGTCACCATTGCCAACAACAACACTTTCCAGGCTATGGAGCGTGCTGCTGTCAGCCTTGGTAAGCTTGTAGGTTACGTTTCGGCAGGTACCGTGGAGTATTTGTACTCGCACTCCGACGACAAGTTCTACTTCTTGGAACTTAACCCTCGTCTCCAAGTCGAGCACCCTACCACCGAGATGGTTACTGGAGTCAACTTGCCCGCTGCTCAACTGCAGATTGCCATGGGTATTCCTCTTCACCGCATTCGCGACATTCGTCTTTTGTACGGAGTTGACCCCCACACCTCTTCTCCCATCGACTTTGACTTCTCCAAGGAAGATAGCCGATCCGCTCAGCGTCGCCCTCAGCCCAAGGGCCACTGCACAGCTTGCCGTATCACATCCGAAGATCCCGGTGAGGGATTCAAGCCCTCCAGCGGTACCATGCACGAGCTCAACTTTCGTAGTTCGTCCAATGTCTGGGGTTATTTCTCCGTCGGTTCATCTGGTGGTATCCACAGTTTCTCTGATTCTCAATTCGGTCACATCTTCGCTTATGGTGAGAACCGTACGGCTTCTCGTAAGCACATGGTTGTTGCCTTGAAGGAATTGAGCATCCGTGGTGATTTCCGAACCACTGTTGAATACCTCATTAAGTTGCTCGAGACCCCCGCTTTCGAGGACAACACTATCACAACCGGCTGGCTGGACCAACTGATTACCAACAAACTTACTGCTGAGCGCCCCGACTCAACCTTGGCTGTCATCTGCGGTGCTGTTACACGGGCTCATCTAGCCAGTGAAGCTTGCATTGCCGAGTACCGGTCCAACTTGGAAAGAGGCCAAGTTCCTTCTAAGGAGGTTCTTAAAACTGTCTTCCCAGTTGAATTCATCTACGAGGGTCACCGTTACAAATTCACAGCCACCAAAGCTAGCCCTGACAGCTACCACTTGTTCATCAACGGTTCCAAGTGTTCCGTTGGTGTCCGTGCCTTAGCCGACGGTGGATTGCTTGTTTTGATGAACGGCCGCAGCCACAACGTTTACTGGAAGGAGGAAGCTGCTGCTACTCGTATGAGTGTTGACGGAAAGACTTGTCTTTTGGAGCAGGAGAACGATCCCACCCAGCTGCGGACCCCCAGTCCTGGTAAGCTCGTCAAGTTCACCGTAGAGAACGGTGAACACGTCAAGGCTGGCCAACCTTTCGCTGAGGTCGAGGTCATGAAGATGTACATGCCTTTGATCGCTCAAGAAGATGGTACTGTACAGTTCATTAAGCAGCCCGGAGCTACCCTCGAGGCCGGTGACATTCTCGGTATATTGGCATTGGACGACCCATCCCGTGTCAAGCATGCCCAGCCATTCACTGGACAGCTCCCCGATATTGGTCCTCCTCAGATTGTCGGAAACAAGCCTCCTCAGAAGTATACCCTTCTCCACAGCATTTTGGAGAACATTCTCAAGGGTTTCGACAACCAGTTCCTTATGAGACAAACATTGAAGGATCTTATTGAGGTCTTGCGCAACCCTGAGCTCCCGTACGGTGAATGGAACGCCCAATTCGCTGCTCTTCACACCCGTATGCCCGGCAAGCTTGCTACTCAAGTCTCACAGGTTGTTGAACGTGCTCGATCTCGTCAATCTGAGTTCCCTGCCAAGCAGCTTCAGAAGACTATTGTCAAGTTCATTGAGGACAACGTCAATCCCGGAGACGCCGACATTCTCAAGACTACTTTGTCTCCACTTGTGCACATTATTGAGCTCTACATGGACGGCCTCAAGGTCCACGAATACAACGTATTCATTGGTCTCCTCGAGCAATACTACTCCGTCGAAAGCCGATTCACTGGACGCAACACTCGTGATGAAGAAGTTATCCTTAGATTGCGTGACGAGAACAAGGAAGACATTCGCTCTGCGATCCAGACTGTCCTCTCTCACACCAAGGTCGGCACCAAGAACAACCTTGTCCTCGCCATTATGGACATCTACCGTCCCAATCAGCCCAACGTTGGAAACGTCGGAAAGTACTTCAAGCCTGTTCTTCGCAAACTTGCAGAGTTGGAATCTCGCGCTGCTTCCAAGGTTGCTCTTAAAGCACGTGAATTGCTTATCCAGGCTGCTTTGCCCTCGCTTGAGGAAAGAGCTACCCAGATGGAGCACATTCTTCGCTCGTCTGTGGTTGAATCCCGTTACGGCGAGGCCGGTTGGGATCACCGGGAGCCAGACTTTGAAGTCTTGAAGGAAGTTGTTGACTCCAAATTCACAGTGTTCGACGTTCTCCCCCTGTTCTTCTCTCACTCCGACGTATGGGTCACAATGGCCGCCTTGGAAGTTTACATTCGTCGTGCTTACCGTGCTTATACTGTCAAGGGTATCCAATACCACACTGATAGCGAACAGCCTTTCATCTCTTGGGACTTCGCTCTAGGCAAGATTGGTCAAGCCGATTTTGGTCTTCCCATTGCTTCTTCGCACCCATCCACTCCAGGCACACCAACCACTGACGGCCCTAACCCCTTCAAGAGAATTCATTCCATCAGTGACATGTCCTACTTGGTCAATGAGGATGCGAGCGAAGCTCCACGAAAGGGTGTTTGCATTCCTGTGCAATACCTCGAAGAAGTTGAAGAGCAACTTGTGCGCGCCCTTGATGTTTTCCCCCGTAGCTCTGGCAAAGCGAAGAAGTCGTTGGAGTCGAACCTTTTGACTTCCGAGCTCAGCGGTAAGCGCCGACCACAACAACGTCAAGACAGCAACGGTGAGCTTTCCGGAGTGTGCACCGTCGCCATTCGTGACGTCGAAGATCTTGCTGATGCCGATCTTTTCCCTCAATTCAACAAGATCATTGCCGCCCACAAGGAGGATCTTCTCTCTCGGAGTATCCGTCGTGTTACATTTATCTGTGGACACAAGGACGGTAGCTACCCTGGCTACTTCACTTTCCGTGGTCCCATGTACGACGAGGACGAGAGTATCCGTCACAGCGAGCCTGCTTTGGCTTTCCAACTTGAATTGGGTCGTTTGTCCAAATTCAAGATCAAGCCCGTTTTTACTCAGAATCGTAACATCCACGTTTACGAGGCTATTGGAAAGGGTCCCGAAGTCGATCGCACGACTGTTGACAAGCGCTACTTCACACGTGCTGTCGTTCGTCCCGGCCGTCTCCGTGACGACATTCCTACCGTGGAGTACCTCATTTCTGAGGCTGATCGATTGATGAATGATATCCTCGACACTCTTGAGGTTATTGGAAACAACAACTCCGATCTCAACCATATCTTCATCAACTTCTCGCCAGTGTTCCCTCTTCAACCCAAGGATGTTGAGGATGCTTTGGCAGGATTCGTCGACCGATTCGGTCTCCGTCTCTGGAGACTTCGTGTCACCGGTGCTGAAATCCGTATTTTGTGCACTGATCCTGCTACCGGCAAGCCTTACCCTCTGCGTGTCATCATCAACAACACCTTCGGTTTCGTCATCCAGATTGAGTTGTACATTGAGAAGAAGTCCGAGAAGGGTGAGTGGATCTTCCACAGCATTGGAGGCACAACCAAGGTTGGCTCTATGCACATGCGCCCCGTGTCCACACCTTATCCCACCAAGGAGTGGCTCCAGCCTAAGCGTTACAAGGCCCACGTCATGGGTACACAATACGTCTATGATTTCCCAGAACTGTTCCGTCAAGCTTTCCAGAACAGCTGGACCAAGGCTCTTGAGAAGGTCCCAGCCTTGCTTGAGAAGCGTCCTCCTGTCGGCGAATGCATCGAGTACAGTGAGCTTGTCTTGGATGACACCGATAATCTCGTTGAGGTGTCTCGTGAGGCTGGTACCAACACTCACGGTATGGTTGGTTGGATCGTTACAGCCTTCACACCCGAGTACCCCAAGGGACGTCGTTTCATCATCATTGCCAACGATATCACCTACCAGATTGGTTCATTCGGTCCTCAGGAAGACAAGTTCTTCCACAAGTGTACTGAATTGGCAAGGAAGCTTGGCATTCCTCGTGTCTACTTGTCTGCCAACTCCGGTGCTCGCATTGGCATGGCTGACGAGTTGATTCCTTACTTGAACGTTGCCTGGAACGACCCTGCTAAGCCCGAGGCCGGCTTCAAGTACCTCTACTTGACTCCCGAGTTCAAGGCCAAGTTGGATGAGCGCAAGAAGAAGGAAGTTCTTACTGAGCTTGTGACCGAAGATGGTGAAGAGCGCTACAAGATCACCGCTGTTATCGGTGCCAAGGACGGACTCGGCGTTGAGTGTCTCCGTGGCTCAGGTTTGATTGCTGGTGAGACTTCTCGTGCTTACGAGGACATCTTCACTATCACTCTCGTCACCTGCCGTTCCGTTGGTATTGGTGCCTACCTCGTCCGTCTCGGTCAACGTGCCATCCAGGTCGAGGGCCAGCCTATCATTCTTACTGGTGCTCCCGCCATCAACAAGCTGCTGGGACGTGAAGTCTACACTTCCAACTTGCAACTCGGTGGTACTCAGATCATGTACAAGAACGGTGTCTCCCACATGACTGCCAATGATGACTTTGAGGGTATTCAGAAGATCGTTGACTGGTTGTCATTCGTCCCTGACAAGAAGGGTGCTCCTGTGCCAATTCGCCCATTGTCCGACAACTGGGACCGCGATATCACCTTCGTCCCTCCTGCTCGTCAACCTTACGACGTCAGATGGTTGATTGGCGGAAAGCAGGAAGAAGACGGCTTCTTGACCGGTCTCTTTGACAAGGACTCCTTTGAAGAGTCTCTTGGCGGTTGGGCTAGAACCGTTGTTGTTGGTCGTGCTCGTCTTGGCGGTATCCCTATGGGTGTTATTGCTGTCGAGTCTCGCTCAGTCGACAATGTCACTCCCGCCGACCCTGCCAACCCCGACTCCATGGAAATGGTCACTACCGAGGCTGGTGGTGTTTGGTTCCCCAACTCTGCTTTCAAGACTGCTCAGGCTTTGCGCGACTTCAACAACGGTGAACAGCTTCCTGTGATGATACTCGCCAACTGGCGTGGTTTCTCCGGTGGTCAACGCGATATGTACAACGAGGTGCTCAAGTATGGTTCCTACATCGTTGATGCTCTCGTCAAGTACGAGCAGCCTATCTTCGTGTACATCCCACCTTTCGGCGAGCTTCGTGGTGGTTCCTGGGTAAGTCAAACCTACTTGAAAAAGTTATAACTCTGCTAATCATGTCTAGGTCGTCATTGATCCCACGATCAACCCCGAACAAATGGAAATGTATGCCGACGAGGAAGCACGTGGTGGTGTCTTGGAGCCCGAGGGTATTGTCAACATCAAGTACCGTCGTGAGAAGCAGCTCGACACCATGGCCCGCTTGGACCCTACCTATGGCGAACTCCGACGACAGCTTGATGACAAGTCCCTCAGCAACGAACAGTTGTCTGAGATCAAGGTCCAGATGGCTGCCCGTGAAGAACAGCTTCTCCCCGTCTACATGCAAATTGCCTTGCAATTCGCCGATCTTCACGACCGTGCCGGACGTATGGAAGCCAAGGGTACCATTCGCAAGCCCTTGAAATGGCAGAACGCTCGTCGGTTCTTCTACTGGCGTCTCCGCCGTCGTTTGAGCGAAGAATTGATCATCAAGCGCATGACCGAGGCGCAACCCAAGCCTGCTCCCAAGAGCGCCAAGAGCGGTGCTATCCCAGTCAGCGGCATCGTTGCTCCTACATCCTCTGCTCGTGAGTCTCATCTCGCCACTCTTCTGTCCTGGAGCAACTTGTTGGACGATGAATTTGAACACAATGACCGCAAGGTTGCTCTCTGGTACGAAGAGAACAAGAAGGGCATCTACTCTAAGATTGAGGCCCTGAAGACCGAGACCATCGCATCTGACGTTGCCGCATTGTTGATCGGTAACAAGGAAGGTGGTCTCAAGGGCGTTCAACAAGTACTGAGCATGTTGCCTGCTGAGGAGCGCGAGTCTGTTCTCAAGTATCTCGGCTCGGTGTAATACCTCGTTTGTTGTTGAATCATAGCATTTTTATTTCGGTGCTCGTATTTCTTACCTGCGTTATCATTATTATACAGGTGGACTAGTAAGGGTGATGGATTTAATGTTTTTTTTCTTTTTTTGTTTTATTCTATTTTTTCGTATGTTTGTCAATTACGTTACGTTTAATGTTTTATTTGCGGCATGATGATTTGATAAGTTATGAATTAGTGTGCAATATGAATTTCCTTGACTATTTCCAATCAAATTCTACAGTAGTATAAAATCTGTCACATCAAAACATCTGAAGTCAGTGGATCGTATGTATATTCTAGAGTCCTCGGCGCAAAAATGCGGACAACCTCTCTCACCGATCTGGTCTAACTAGTTATACAACTACAGCCAATACAAGGTGCCTACGATGCGCAACTGTTACAAAAGCAGGAAGTATCATCTGTATAGCGAGTAAATTCAAGGTATATATGGTATCATAAACAACGTGCATGAGTAACAGCAAAGACACGGGGAAAAAAAAGGACAAACAAAAGTCAAGCTACACAAGTCGTAGTATCAAGCAGGCTGCCTCTCCATCCCGCCGGCCCTGGTCATAACCGGCGGCGGACCGGCACGATGATACGACGAACCTGGTCCTTCGCCTAGATGATGGTTTCTCGTCGCTCTACCGATCGAGGAACGCACACTTGCCGTGGACGCGGTTGCGTCGTCGAGGGTGGTGGTGGTGGTGGTGGCGGCGGCGGTGGTGTTCAAATTCAATCGTCCCAGTTCGATGGGTAGATTCATTTGATTATGATGACGACGACGCGGGTCGAGCATGATGGGCATATCTCTGTACCCTCCTCGTCCGGATAGTTGGTGCTGTTGCGGGTATTGTTGTTGGTCGTAGATACGCGACATTGCCGCGGAGGAGATGCTGTCGTCGCCTTGGGAGCCGGGGAGTTCGACAGTGCAGGCGCCGAGGGTGCGCGAGATGTCTTCGAGGAGGACTTGCATAGGCGCGATGTACGCTGTTCGACTTCGCTCGGAGTACGCGAGGACGTGGCCGCATACGCGGCCGCTCGAGGCCTCAAAGACCCATGCTCCGGAATCGCCGGGGACTATGTAAATACACGCAACGTCAGCAACTGTTCGTCCCCATTGTTGTTAGTCAAGATAAGATGTACCTCCAAAATTCCCCTCAACGCAGAAACTGGTGGAGAATGATTGGCGGCCGTGGAGTTTTACGAGCGTCATTGCGGGCGATATCTTGCCGTGCTGGTAGCCGCTTGTCCGACCGCAGCATTGGACATTGAGACCGCCTAGTTCTTCGACGCGGGCTACTTTTGTTAGATGGATGGGTGATGTTCGAGTGGGTTGAAGGTTTTGGCGATGGGGTTGGTGGGGTGGTCTATCTGCTGTCGGTCTGGCAATGATGTTTCTAGCGTCCATGCGACTGTCGTTGAGTTGGATTAGTGCCCAGTCAATCTCATGTTTGATGCCTTTTCTCGTCCAGCGACGAAGACCGGACGATGCATGTATATACCCCAGACTGTGCGATGCAAGATGTTCATCGTCTCGATCCTCGGGAGACGGGAAGAAATCCTCATGCACGTCGTCAATTGCAGGTTGGGTTACTAGCAATTGCGGGTCGTCATCTGGTTCCACGCCAGCCGTATCACCGATCGATGCTGCATCGTCCACGTCATATGGATCATAAAACTCATCTTCGTCGGATGATTCGTCATCTGAAAGCCAGTAGTCGCCGCCTTCTTGAGCAGCGGAATCATCGTCGTCATCATCCGTGAATTCGAGTTCGTAGTTGGTCTCAGGATCTCTGTCGCCCCATGTAGAAGTCAGATCATTGCTAGACGTCAAATTCAGGTTCCCGGATCGATTGGCGGATGATCGCGGGAGAGTTTCTTCGGCTTCTTCCTGGTCCTCATTCTCATCTTCATCTTCACTAGGAGCTTCGAGCATATGATGGACAGTCATACCGTACGGCATACCATCAACCAGGATAGCGCCGCCATAGGATACGGGTGGGAGATGCTCCTCATTCTTGAAAGCGCCAATCGACGCCCCGCAGAGAGGCTTCTGCTGATAATGCGGGTTCAAATCTGGTTGCACAAAGGCAGCTTCATCGGTCTCGGGTGAGTTTAAAGAATGCGCTTTGCGTCGTCGTCGTTTGGGAACCTTGGATCTGCTGACGTCGCCGCGAAGAACAATCAAATCCCAATCCTGCTCGATCTCAAAGTACTTTTTGAGAATGGCTCGAACTTTCTTGACATTCGAGCACGTCACGCAGATGGTCGTCTTGGCGGTTTCCGCGCTTTCACCAGTCATTATCAACGAAGCCGTGCAGGACTCGGAAGAATCTTTGAGTATCCTATGCAGAAGTTTGCTGAGTTTTGGCATTGTGTAAAAGTTCCATTGGCTTAAATGCTCCTGGGGGATCTCGACGTTTGTCAACTTCTTCACTGTTCGCTTCTTGACTTTCTTTTCCGTTGAGGAGTCGGCTACTTCATGGACTGCTTTGCTGTCCTGGAAGTCAGCCTGAAAAGGCTGATGCACCGTCGTATGTTCGATCGGTAGATTGGTAAAATTAGCTGAAGGTGCATTGTCCATCGATTCGGGCTCAGACTCGAGGTCACGACCGAGAGCCAGTGGTAGACAATCATCGAGATCTGCAGAAGGCGGAGGAGAATAAATATCAATAGCACAAAGCTGAGATAGAATCTTGCTCATCGTAAAAATGAAATTGGCAGAAAAGGCGAATTGACTGTCAGGCTCCGCGAATTCCAGAGTCGGGTATGTGAAAACCCTGGGAACTCTGAAACCCAGATCAGCCATCGGTTCTGTCGACATCAAGAAGTTGGGAGCGTCAAGACAAAGTTGGACGACCTGCAAATAGGCGTTGCCACATTTGGAAGCCAATTTCTTGATATAAACATTTTCAATGCGTTGCTTGAACATGGCGTTGTCGTACTTCATTTTCCAAAGACGGCTGATGGGTGCCCACAGGCCGATCTCCAAGAGAACAAGGCCGAGAGAATAAAGGTCGTATGCCCATGCTGCCTCATCTTCCAGCAGTCGCTTGTCGTCTGGATGACGGTACATACTTGCAGAAAGAGGTTCGGGAGTTGGCTCGTTGCCGGAGAATTGAGCAAGCGAGGTGAGGTAGGGGTGTCGTAGATCCTCAATCAGGTTTCCAATCTCATCCTGACTGGAATTATTCAGACCCGGGAAAACCAGAATATTGCTGCTATTGATATTTCCATGAACCACGTTCTGACTCCTCAAGTGCAAAACTGCCAAAAGAAGGTTATATGCAAGACGAAATCGACTTTCGAGAGTCGGCACCGGTATATCTTGATGGTCTTCTCCAGATTGGAATAAAGAGACCAAAGTCTTTGGTCTCAGTTCCTTGAGGAGATTGCTGGGGTTGCTTAGGAATGGGAAATAGTCCACTGGCATTTGATATACAAATGCGTAACGGGCGTTAGACATGTCGATATAATAGCCCAGAAACCGTAACAGACCTAAATGTGATACTCGAGAGTTTTCCACCAACTGGTCTAAAGAACGATGGATCTTCCCCAAGCGATGTGCAGCGGGGATTGTCACGGAGGTCTGGGACTCTAGCATCATTGGCGTGAACTCGACTAGTATCGGGATTGTCGATTCTTTGGTCAGCCTAGTCATAAATGGAGTAGCAGAGGTCTGCACACGCCCAATAATTCGAGAATTCGCGGACGCAGCAACCTGTTCATATGGTGGCGGACTCTTCGCATGGGACGCTCCCGATAGCTGTAACGTCGAGCGGTCGATAAAGAGATGTTTCGTAGAAGAGAATGATTCGCTAACTTTCCGTTCCACCAACGCGGGTACTTCCTTTCTCGCTATCGGTAAAGCATGAAAATTAGAATACGGCGATACGTCAATCTTCTCCTGCTTGCTATATGACGTCTTGCCTTTTATATCAACCGGACTCTCAACAAAGTCGTGCGAATACGACGTCGACTTCGAATCAAACGACATGGATCGATGGGCATCCAATCCACCTGGCTTGAGGGACTTTGGAACCGAAGTCTGCGAACGCGCCTTGACCTTGCCGGACTGATCTGGTGCTGTCGACGCCATGCTCATAGTCATATTCCGACGCGACTGCGACAATTCGTATAGTGTATCAATACATGACGTCAAATCATCCAAGAGCGTATACGACCGTTTTATATCTGCCTCTGTCCAGTGCGATTTCACCATCATTTCCTCCTTTGGCGGTAACTCTCCACTATCATTCTTGGGCGGTAGGGCCGGTGCTTCCCCATGTTGTAGCCTTTCCGCTTCGTTCAAAATCTCCTGTATCGAGGACATGACGCTCGCGACGACATCGCTGAACCCGGCTTCCGTCAATGATTCGTCGATATCATTTGGTTGCGCGGCGTTGGAATCGCTCCAATCCAAGCCCCAGGCTAATAATCTATCCTTTTGTGTGCGATAATTCCGGTGTAGAGCCACAAGCTCCGGGTCGTCGGTTCCCTTGGAGGAGGCGGTTGTGACGCTTTCGCAGGATGTTTTTGTGTCGGTATACATCTTTGTCAGACGTCGTTGGAGGAAGGACCCTCCTTGCCGGAGGACGGACATTGTGGCGGTTGTATTCGACCGAGTGTTCAAAATAGAAAAGACATAAAGTTCGTGAAATAATAATGATAATAATAGTCAGAGTTAGAAATTGTCCTTTTATACGTGAGGAAAAACGAATGAGTTGAAGGAACGATCGATGATGGCAATAATTGCTGCCACTGCCAGGGTAGTAGGCTACTGCTTAATGATTAATCTAGGTAGGTGGAGAGATCGATAAATCTTGTTGCCTTATTGCCCCGCCAATCAGGGCCCGGCAATCCGGGGCTGACACATGCTTGCAATCAGCACCGGCGGTGGGTCACGGGGAGGAAAAGTGGACTGCATATACGCCCTAATGCGGTAAGGTGCGAGTTACTAGCGCGTACTAAAACTGTATGCAAATTCTGTGTGGCGCAGATACTCAGCGAGAGTTACCTAATTATGGCTGAGTAACTACGTAGTATGTACTAACTATGTACTATGTACGGAGTTAAGTCTAGTACCTCTCTAGGCATCATTCTATGTAAAAGTACGCGTGTATGGATTAGGCAATGAAAAATCGAGCCGTATATCCGGCTTACACTGTGAGTCAACAGTATTACTACGTAGCCGTAGAAGATCTGCAGTCGCCACGATCGAATAGAAGCCTAGCAGCCAAGCTCAGAATGTGGTAATGTAAGTCATGAGATTCGCTATGATTCTGTCTGCATACAGAGAAAGAATGTAAAATAACACCAAAGATGAAACCAACCGAATTCGCTAGAAATGCTCTATGATGTGCTAACACGTCGGTTGACGCCTGTAACGTCTCTGGCTCGTTTCTCGCCAAAATTGTGAAGTCGTTCTCCAATCAGATACACCTCGTCACGGATGTTGGCGCGCCAAACGTCAATCTGTCGACGAAGTAGATGAAGTGCATATATAACTAAGCATGCCGCGAGGGTGGCAGGATAAGAATAGCGGTAGACTGTTGTCTGTGTGACCGTGGCCGGTTCTGGAAATATGGTCGCCTTGGCAATTACACCGAAGCCTAATGGGAGCGACACAGCCAAGAACGTAAAGATCAAAGCCGGTATAACGAGTGCTCGGGTAGCGAGGGCGGTATTAGGCCGCAGCCAACCATCGTCGACAATCGTGTGGAGAGCAACCGCAGCTCGTGAATTCGACCTCCATTGCAGGAACATGTAGGCCATTTGCACGTAAAGAACACCGAGCGCCCAGTCCTGGACAAAGTGAATGACGTGTGCTTGCTGCCCGTTTGTGTAAGTATGTATCGGGACCAGCACGTAGAGCTCCGTAAGGAGAGCACACAGAGATGGGATGAGAATCACAAACGCTGCTGACAGGTACACTAGTCGCATGGCATGGAGTAGGAATCCAGTCACCTCGCCGACAACTTGGCCAGGGTTGAAAAGCATGGGGCGAAGCTCGGTTTGTAGCTTCTGGTATCCGACTCGCAAATAGACAACCGTGTATCCCGCACTCAGTAACAAGGACATGCCGACTGAGAACGCATAAATATCATTCATTCGAGCAACGTGTGGGAAGAAGTAGGAGAGCACGCGGCGGCCGACGACCAGTGGAAAAATGGTTACACCAACTCCCGTGACGGCTGCGAAAACCCAGATCAAGAAGATGAACGTGAAGATGCGGAGTCGAAAATTGGGCGGAATATAGACTTGAGTGAACATCTCACTCTTCTTTCCATGGAGTCCCTCGTCACTGTCGATCTCGCCATCCGCACGTTCATTGTCCTCGTTGACCTCAAGGAACACCTTGATGCCCTTGGGGATACGCACTTGATCAGAAGCTGGAGCACGAACGAATCTGCCATCACGGAGGAAAAGTGGTCCTTTGCGTTTTTTCTCATCATCTTCAACGTCATCATCACTGGTGACCGGGTTTTCTACATCGCCTAGGTTTCCGAATAAAATATCCCGCCATGAACGGTGTATCGGGTGTCCCTCCTCATCCTTGTTTCTCTCCCCAAGAAGAAATTGCGACAATCGCAAGTGCCGAGCACACTTGTGGAACCACCAATCATACATACTGTGCAGACCATCTGAGGGTTTGATTGCACGCAAGATGACAGGCATGACGAAGTTGTAGAATAATAGATCGACGGGGACTTCAAGTAATGGCGTGTTTGATGACCAATGAATTGGAAGGACGCCGACAAAGGCGTAGGCTAAGCCCCAAACCACGGCACCCAGGCAAACGACAACCAAACCACCGTATACCAAAGCAGAGAATGCAATCTTTCGAAGTTGTGTGATGATGTCGCGCTCAAGAACATCGCGCACCGGGTGAAAGTTTGGATCATCGGGATCACGAATGAAGTCTATAGAAAATTAGCATCCAGCCAGACAGGTCAACGGGGATTTTACTTACAAAGTACACCGGTTCTCATAATCTTACGGCACATTGACACAAAAAGAGCAAAGTGGAACATGTAGCAAGTGCCTATGAACCAATGTACAAACAACGACGTGAGTGGTGACGCGAAAGTAAATGCAACCCTTGAAGCAAAAGTAGCATTCTCAAATAGCGGCATCAAAGCCAAATCCAAGAGTAATCCAGAATACAGGGGAAAGACAAGCATTTCAATGCCGATGATAAGAATCACCTTCATAACGCCGCCTGCCTGGTTCAGTATTTCAGCAACGACACCTTCGGGTCTTTGGCCCCGGTTCGCGCCACTGAAGAAGCCGGTAACCTTCAGGTAGAAAATACCAAGAAGGGAGGCGAAGATGTATCCGATCACAATAGCAATGACTCGGTCTTTTGTATCCCAGCGTGCAAGATCGTAGTCAGGGCGAATTAGAAGTGCAGTCTCTTTGTCCAATTCCGATTGGCTAAACGAAGAGAAAACCGAATTCGCAAGACTGATTGATTCATTCTTGGCGCTTGCTAGAGTTGCAGTCATGTTGACGCTTGATGCTGCGACAAATAACCCATTCCTGTAATCGGCCGAAAGAAGCTTCGTGGGTATGTCATGCAGAATGAATTTGGCTCCATCGAAGATGAATTGAAAGATGTTGGAAATGCGGTTTTCATGAATGTGTAACGCTTGATGAGCAAGAACCGAGAACATGGGAAGATCAGAATCCTGGAAGTCGAAGAACCCTCCTAGCACTCTCTTAAGCCTCTGGCTGCTACCGTCGATGAGGCTCAACGATGTCTGAGTGATAGAGGAGTTCTGGGAGATGCGATCGAAGAATGGTACAAATCCCGCCACCGGACGTAGAAGGTTTCTCGTAATGAAGCTTACAAGATACAGGACGTACCCAACGCTGCCGATAAGAGAATCGACAATCACATCGGCTGTAATAGAAAGCATTGCCAGTGGAACTCTGACCACGAGACGCACGGGACTTGTGAAGAAAACTAGAGCGATTTTGCCCCAAAGGTACGGTAGCCAGATACCGACAGCTATGGTGAAAGAAATAAGAAGAGCGCAGAAAACACCGTTCTGTAAAAGGCCGAATATCGGTCCCTGTATGCCTATTAATTCCAAGATACCCTCGAAATCATCCCCTTCTTCAACAGCATCGACGTCGTTGGGATCACGATTTTCGGGTTGAGGAGGAGCTGCCGGTTCTCGCCACGGGTTCGGAGCTGCCGCATCGGCCGCTGCAATCTGTCTGTTTGGGAATGGGACAAAAGGTTCCTCCAGTGCAGCGTCTACTACGACATGCTCAACATCCTCGGCATTATCATTTGGCTCTTGGGGGACTTCAAGATCGCCCCAGAACCAGTCAAAAACGCGGTTTGTAAACGTGCGGGGAGCCGCCGCGGAATTTTCCTGAGGTTGACGGTCACCGTTTTCTGGAGCGGTAGCACTGGCAACCTCGGGAGTAGGTTCGAGGGCTGGCTCCTGATCTGCAGGAGCCGGTGCGATCTCCGTAGCTGTAGTTCTTTCAAAGCTCGCCTCTCTCTCTCCTTCTGACCAATTGATAGTTTCACGGGGTAGCTCAAAATTGTCTGTCTGAGAAGTTCCACTGTTCAAGGCTTCTGGTGGTGCCAAAGATTCCAAAACTTCAAATGAAGACTCAGAACTAGCGTTGTTGAGTAATTCGGGAATTGGTCCGTCGCTGGCAGATGATGGGCCTTCAAGAGATGCCTCCTGATGACGATCCAAAAAGTCTAAGTGGCCTGAAGAAGTTTGACGAGTAGCATTGCCTCGCTTGAGAGTGGTCATAGCATTGACAACCCAACTGAGTTCGTCTTCTCGACCTTCGTCTTGAATAATGCGTAGTATTTCATCGGGGTTGCCATCGCCACGAAGCCACAGATCCTTAAACGTTTCTATGCCTGGCCAAGTGTGGCCGCCTGATTCGTTCACTGTTTCTTCAATGGTTCGTCGAATATTTGAGGCATCATCTAGAGCATTTCTTGATCGCAATGTCGGACGGGAGCTTGTTCGCATTCGAATGGTGGGCCGGGTTTCAACAGGAATCAATCGTGGCGAAGAGGGTGCACTGCTGGCTCGAGACTCGTCATCATCGTTGCCATAATCGTGAACATCTCGCTCAAAGTCGGCTTGTGCAAAATCTACATCGTCATTGATAGGCATGTCACGCTCCTCCTCAGCAGCCGGAGGGACAGCTTCAGCTTGGTTTCGATGCTCGGCCATCAGTCGTACTACAGCATCCCGCTCATCCTCGGCCACGTTGACGGCTGGTTGTTGCTGGACAACCCATTCGCGAATCAAGAAAACCAGAATAAATGATACCACCACTAGTAATGTGATCAACTGTCCTTCCAGGGTATCTATCACGATATTGTTCACAGTCGGTGAGGGTGTCAAGGAGTTGAGAAAGGTAACGTTAGATAACCAAGAAGGTTGACGCACACGACCGGAAGGAATAGAAGAAATCTGGCTAGCGTTGCCTCCGGTTGAGGTCGACAGAGTTGGAAGGAGGATCTTCAAAAAAATTCGTTTAGCGACGGCGAAGCCCAGCGGCTGTTCGTTGGAAATATTCACAATCGACGATCCTGCCTGGGTGGCGGAAGATGCTGCTGTGTCACTGGAAAGAGTCTGATTAGAAACACTTGGAGTCTGCATGTCGGAGTGATTTGCTCCAGATGCTTGCACGAAGTTAGGGCTTGGCCATCGTCCATCCGCTAGCCAGAACAGAGCCCGCCATATCGCACGCATAGACCACGGCAACCACCCCAGCCAAACGAAGGCGACCAAGACAAGCCGCAGCCAAGTAACCAGAGAGCGGAGACCATGTATCGCGAGTTCTCTAACGAATATTGGAGCCGGGAGCTTGGATGGCATTCCAGGATCGTAGAGCTTCGTGAATCGAAAAGGCGTTTTGCACAGTTCACAATATTTCTTCTGCGAATGCGATAGCCATTCCATCAAGCAACTTTGATGGACGAACTTAATACTTCCACTACACTTGCAGGGATAAAACAGCTGTTCTTCCTCCGAGCCCTCGCCGCGACATATCCGGCACGTATCTGGTTCGTCGAGGCCTTTGCCTTTGCTGTCTGTATTCGTCGCATACGCTGGGTCGTTCATGAGATCAGGAAGCGGAGCTAACCCCCGCAAGGACCGGAAATCCTGCTCGGCGCCCATCGTGAAGTTATGAGATCGTTTTCGATTTATCGGTCGAAGGAGAAATTAACTAGGCACATCTCTTCTGATGGTAATCGTGCAGAGCACAGCTGGTTATGAGTGGAGTGGTCAAATCATGCGGGTCAGGAAATGGTTGATATATCTTTGATGATCAAATCCACTGATTGACGATTCAAAGGAAGGTGGCGGTCAGGTTGGGTCTGGGAATAGAATAGAAGAGCAAGAGACAAACGGTCTTTTGTCAGGTATAGTAGATTGTCTGAATGACTGACAGATTAAAAGCCGCGGAAAGTGACAGCCTATCTACGTAGCCCGGTAGCACATTTTTGGAAGGAGCGCTAACCTATTATGATCTAGTACATACGCTTGAGGTGCGCCACATCTTCAACTTATCCAGAATGTGGCGCAGATCGGACTTGGTCACGCTACTGTGGCTAGTGTCCCGCCTCGACCTTCTTTTGGGTCTACTCCCTTCAACTCTACGAGTAACCAAGTTATGTAGTACGATATTCAATATAGTCTCATCTCTGTGTTCAAAATATGGTCTCAGTTATCTTTCGGATTCATAACCAGCATGGGGTTTATAGGCAGCATGTTCGAATCCACGAGGATGCGTTCTGTGCAAGCAGACCTGAGCAGATGCCTGTTCACCGACTTTCATCATGTCGCTTACTCAGTCAAGCTTGTATCGGACAGAATCCAATGTCCATTTGCTAAGCTTCTCGCGAGTCATAATCATCTGTGCCCCTACGTGCTACCATGGCTGTCTCAGGAACTATCCCGGAATTCATAGTGGTTGGACGGCGACAATATGCGCTTACGCTGCTGGCTTTCAAGTTTCTGGCAAGTTTCTACTAAGAACAGTAGCGATACGTACTTGGACACGCCCCATTATGATCTCAACGGCCCTCTAGACCTCAGATGTCATGGTTAAAATAACGACCAGTGGTAGGTCAATGTCACCGACTGATGGCTTTTTTAGAGTTGAGTTGACGTCGACGTGCCGTGGAGCACTGGAGATAAGCCTCAGCATTCAGCGCTAGTTAAGAGACCAACTGGGCGGTTGTGTAACGTGTAATCTATGTGATACGTCTCTTTGTTTGATCCTCGAGCATGCCTCGGTGCCAGTACCAGGTCTCTATACATTTACTACATTATAAATATAGCAAAGAATAACAGCTAGAGATAGAATATTAAACATGCAACTTCTTAAAAGTAAATGTCTATGTATATCACAAAATGTTAACTAAATGTCAATGTTTGTCATGTGAAAAGTTACAGTACCATACAGAACAAATACCACCCCCATAGTTCCCACTCCTCTGCTGTGGCCGCGCGCTTTCATAGGCCAAGCCGCCAGACTGGGCTAGAGCTATGATCTCAGCCAACATTTTGGCCTGCTCCTTCTTGTTTTGCACCAACACCCGCGTAATTCGTAATTCTTATCGTGAACTTGCAATTTATGTCACACCTTCTCAAGTACTGTTGACGACCTCGAAAAGAGAATCGTTCTCAGCCCATCACTTATCACGCTTAGTAAGTGTTCATATTCTGTGATTAATTATTCGAAGGCAATTCTGACTCCCGACGTGTGCTCAGGCCACGCGGTAACATCCTCGGCACGCACCACCAAGCTAGTATTCGAATCGTTTTTTCGGCATGAGCAACTAAGCCAGAGGCCCTGAACTAGGTTGTGGAATGCTCGCAGGGTCGGACTGGCTGCAGTGATTCTATAACATCGCCTATCGGACCGTTGATAAGCACTCGTCGAAAGACCGACCGAGCTCAAAATGGGCGCCACGCAGAATGGGACGACTTTGAATGGGACGACCGTGAATGGGAAGACTATGAACGGGAAGACTATGAATGGAAAGACTCATGAATCAACCCAGTCTGGCGCTGGGAAGAAAGAGAAGCCTCGACGAGGCTATTTCCGATGGTCTTTGGCGCTCGCTGTAAGGTTTGTAGCTCTACTCGAACTAAATTCACCTTAGCAGACATGCTGATTATTTAGGCTTTTTATCTGGTATACGGTTCTTACTCCTTTTCTCCAATGCCCGTCAGATCTCTCCGGCTTGGATGCTTCCTCTCCTCGTGTTTGCAAACCCTACTTGATCACGCGCTCGTATATTGATCCTCATGTCGACCGCTATTACCAAGCTTACGCCGCTCCTTACGTCGACCAAGCACGACCTTACGCTACTACGTTCAATGAGCGCGTCTATACTCCTGCATCAAAACTCGCAAAACGTGGGTATCAGACATATGGTGCTCCCACTATTGCCCATGTCAGCGAGTATGGTCAAGAGAAATGGGAGTCGGTGGCTGTGCCTCAACTAAAGACCATCCAGAGTAGAGCGCAAACTGTGTACAAGGGCAAACTAGATCCTTACGTACAACAAATTACCGCAGTTGTGACACCATACACCGATGCTATCGCCAGCCATTCAACGAACATTCATGAAGGATACATTCTTCCTTTCTATACTCGTTCGAAGCCCTTTGTCATTCAAGCCTATTCCTTGAGTCAGGATGTTCTTTCCGGAACAGTGATCCCGATGGCTCATGAAGGATGGACCACGCTTGCGGTTTTCGTCAAGAGCAATCTTGTCCCTACCATCACGGGTTTGTACAGCCAGAACGTCGAGCCACAGCTCGTCAAGATTGGTGAACGATTAGCTTCTTACCGCGAAGGTAAGAAATTGAGAACTGTGGTCGATGAGTTTGAAGGGTAAGCGAAAGTAAAATCCAACTTCTATTAAATGTGCTAACCTTGACAGCATTAGCTCTACTGAGGTATTGACCACAACAACTGCTGCACCTACGCCAAGCTCCATCAGTACCTCTCAAACCACAGAAGTGATACAATCCACAACCCAGAGCGTGGAGGCGCAAGTATCTCTGAGCCCAGAGCAACAAAAGGAAAAGACTAGGGAACAGGTCGCTTCTGACCTACTTCTTTGGCAACAGAAGTTTGCAGTGGCTGCTGACAATGGAGTCGATGATCTTGGAGAGCGAGTAAAGCACATTGTTACTAGTCAACTCGAGAGTGGTTCTAAGAAGCATGCTGAATCCTTGATTGACGCGTTGGAAGCGATTCAAGAACACGAGATCTCCAAGATCAAACAACACATCAACTCTATCATTGAACGACTTTCACCATATGATGCCCCAGAAGAAGAGCAGAAAGCGAATGATGATCTGTTGCAGTTTATACGCGCCTCAGGAGGTGCTATCAGAGATCGTGCTCACGCGCTCCGCGAATGGTACAATGGATTTGAGCAGGAACTTAATCGCAGAGTGACAGCGGCTGCTCAGTCTACCCTTGAGGTGTTGGACGGAATCCGCGATCTGGGACTGCAAGAGATTGGCATGCGATGGGCCTGGATGGACTACGTTACTTACAAAGACTGGGAGAAATATCATGCGCTGAGAAAGCAGTTCGATGAGTGGAGAGATGAGGTTTTCCTGGCTGGTGTGCAGCATGAGAAGGTCGAGGAAGCCAAAGCTACAGCCAACGATCTTCTTGGGCGCGGAATGAGTGTTGCTGAAGAAGCAGCCAAGGAACTTTCGCGTTTGAAAGACGTTGGCAAGTGGAAGATTCAGGCAAGAGAAGTTAGCGAAGACTTTGAGACCAGAACTGGAGCCCCTCCGCCATTGCCCAAACCTCAAGAGGAGACAGTAGAAGAAGCCGAGTCTGAGGAGCCATCCCAAGAGACGGGCGAGCCTGATGAATCGTCTGTCGTTGTCGAAAGCGTTACCGAGACGACTACAGTGAAGATCGAGTTAGCAGATGCA
This sequence comes from Talaromyces thailandensis, assembly GCA_019828575.1. NCBI lineage: Eukaryota > Fungi > Ascomycota > Eurotiomycetes > Eurotiales > Trichocomaceae > Talaromyces > Talaromyces thailandensis. Next base: position 31,380 of record JACVQZ010000020.1, read on the forward strand.
ACACCGGAAGCTTCAAGTAATAGCGAAGCTGACGAGCCTTCCGACGCAGATGTGCTTGAACACCCTGATTCCGAGAAGTCAAACGACGGAGGAGCCCACGTTTGGGGAGGAGTTGCGGCTCAAGTTGTAACGAGTCAAGTGCCCATATTTGATGATGACGAGGATGAAACCAGCTTTGCCGATCATATTAAGAGTCTAGCCAGCGAAGCCGGTGAACGATACGCAGAAGCTACTAAAGCCGTTGGTGATGCCTTTTTCGCCCAGCCTAGCGCTACTAGTTACGGAGATCAAGCGGCCTCCATGGCTCGCGAACAGTATTCTCGTGCTCTAGAAGCTGCATCAAGCGTCCTCTATGGAACAACACCATCTGCCGGCGAGCAAATCGCTACTGCTGCGTCTGAAAAGTATGAGCAGGCTGTTTCAGCGTAAGTTATGTTGCTTCTTTATTTTTATTGTTTTTGACTAAGATAAAATGCAGTGCCTCGTCGGTCTTTCACAACTTCGCCGGTACTCATACCAAATCATCCGCACTGGAGTCTGTAACATCTGTTGCCGCATCGCGCTTACAGGAGGCCCTCAGTGCGGCCTCGGCTCAGTTTGCTAGTTTGAAAGCTACAATTGCGCCAACCCCTACGCCCACACGAGACCCCATTTTCCTTGATGCTCAGCGCCGTTACTATGAGGCTATTGGTATGGCTCATGATCGTTATTCGGCATTCGTCTCCTCTGCTTCCAATGTAATTTTCGAAGAGCCGAGTCCTACCCCAACCCCACCACCTCTGAACCCTGAAGCTCTTTTGGAAGGTGCCATCAGTGAGTACCAGTATATTTCGGGCCTCGCTTCTTCCAGCTTGGCTGCTGTGATTTCGTCTGCTAGTTCCGCAGCAGGAAATGGCGGAGAATCTGCTCGTGGCTTGATTGATGACGCGCTGTCCAGATATAGCGACGCCATGTCGGCAGCATCGGAATCATTGTCTGTAGCTTCTGAGTCTGCCAGCTCAGCAATTTATGGAACACCCACTGGAACTTTTGAGTCGATCACCAGCCAAGCATCTGAGCGCTGGGAAAGTATCATTTCGCAAGCCAGCGAGCAGATTTACGGCACACCAGCACCCTATATTCAGCAATTTTACGACGCTCAAGTATCACGATATGAAGCTCTCGAAAGCTTCGTTTCTGAGCTTGTTGTGGGCAAAGAGCCCTCCTTCACTGAGAGTGTCATGAGCAGATTCCGATCAGCATATGAGACGCCCTATCCCGCAGAGGCTCTTGCTTCGGCATCTAGCTATGCAAACGAGGCATACTCTTCCGCATCCTCATACGTTGCTGCTCACGCGACACCACCACCTGCATTGGACGACATTGTCAACGCAGCAACGGACCAGTTGAATTCTGCCGTAGACGCCGCAAGCGGTTACGTTTACGGTACTAGCCAGGGTACCTACGAAAAAGCAACCTCCGCGGCCGCCGATGCATACTCATCTGCATCCTCGCAAGTCAGCGAAGCCATTTATGGAACTCAACCGAGCTACATCGAAGCCGCGCGGTCTCAAGTAGATGCCGCCTTTTCCTCAGCTCAGACTGCCATCAGCACAGCAATCTATGGCACTCCAACGGGACGTGTTGAAGGTGCGGTGAGCGTCGCCAGTGATGCCTATGACTCGGTCACCTCTGCAGTCAAGGACAATGTCGCCGCCGCTGAGTCGATGATGAGCAGCGCCTATTCAAACATTCACTCACAAGCCTCTGCCGTTCTTCAACCAGAGCAGCAGGGAGCTTTTGAGAGTGCCACTAGCAAATTGGCATTAGCTGTTGAAAGTGCACAAGCTCGTCTTGCCAGCCTCGCTTCTAACGTTGGCGATGGTGCGTCCAAGGTTCAGTCTGAAGCTGTCAAGTCGGCTGAAAGTGTTATCAGTAGTGCGACCAGCATGATCAAGGACGAGTTGTAAACTTTGATTTACTCAACCTGAATTTCAAGATGGCCATTGATCAGGCTACATTCTTTGAAGGTGGTTACGCGATATGGTGGATTAGTGATGTTATCATGTCATTTAGTTTGTTTCCTTGGCTATAAACCGCGATATCCTCTTACGCTGTGATATGATTTCCCCCCTGGATTACGTTTATATTCTACTGATTGTGTGTTTGAAAACTTCGTTTTGATGTCTGTTATTGATTTTGGTTTCCACCCCTTTTCCAGAAAGAGACTTTGTTATATTATGACTGCAATGCTTTTGTTATTATGCTCCATGTCTATTGCTGCTGGTTTCAGGCCAGTATAATGTACAGAATGATTAGGATATTATGCATATGGCGATAGTTGATGCTTCAAATGTTTCAGCTGATAGGACGTACATGTAGTTTATATATAAAGGGCCTGGCTATAATGAACAGAAGGCCCCTCACCATATATGTTAGATATTAGCTCAGATGTTATTGATATGAATACGGACGTTGCTCCGAATCATTATTGATCAGGCATTTTGTCATATTTGAGGGCCCTTCAGTCCCTTATGAAGTAAAATCTCTAGATGTCAAATTCAGACGTTGGAAGGCCTTCCTCTCTTATAGGTAGCCAGGTTCTAATGTACTATTGTGAAGCGTCCTTGTATGTAGCACTTGAGAATTCGGAACATTGAAGACATATTCTCCTCATATTCGTCCATACATATACATTGATAAATGCGGTGAGTGTAAGCTTCCAATCATGATATACAAACGTAACCAACAATGCAACCTCTAATGCCCTGGCTAATGTTCCAAACACTGATAGAAACACCCTACCGATACTGCACACGACCACCACGCTTCTCCAGCTTCTGCTGCCTCTTACTCGCACCCCCAGCCCCAGCCCCAGCACCCGACACATCCTCATTCCCGGCACCACCTAACCCAGCAAGCCCCTTCTTCATCCCAAAGAACGTCGTCCACGCCAAATATCCCGAATACACCGGCACAGCAAGATACAGCCACCAAGCCCTATCCCCAAACACGCACGCGGCACCAATACATCCCCACGTCCAATAGGTCACATCCCACATGAACTCCGTCAAACCCTTCGCGCCTAGATCCTCGCCGGCGGATTTTAATGATCCATCCTCCGGGTTATAGCGGGGCCGGCCTAGACGTTCGAGGTAGAATTCGATTGCGAGCGCGGGGAGACTTAGAAGGAAGTAGCGCGTGAGGGCGCTGGGCCGGTTGAAGAGGAAGTTTAGCGTTAGGAATAAGGCGTGTAGGGCGAGGGTGATGAGGTGTGTGCGGTTTAGGGTTGCGGCGTTGCGGGCGGCGAGGGATTTTGCTGCTTTCTTTTCATCGCCATTGAGTTATTTATGACTTCAGTATTGAGGTTAATCGCAGGTAGTGTTACCTTTGCCATATTTTTCAGAAGCTTGGGGTTATTTGGGTGGGGGTTGGTCGGATGTGTGTTGAACGTGCCACGACCAATTCCGTCAATATATTGCGAACACGGATGTAGAATCGGGTAGTTTATAGATCAGCTCTGCAGTTCGAAAGCAGATTATGACTTGCAGCTTGCGGCGTGTAGAGTACAGAAGTATGCAAAGTGCTGCTGGAGTATCACCGGAAACAGCTGGATGGACGGCGGTTGCCCTATACAACAGCCAAGGCCACAAGGCAACAAGGCACCGCCACAGCTAACTCAACTAAGCCGGAAGGAGCTGCTCTCCATCTCTCTTCCATCTTACATCCACTCCTCAACATCATATCACAAAACCCCCACCACCTCTATCCTTCTCCTCAATAATACTTACATTCTGCTAGTCTTATTGGAATGTCCTTTGTACCTTCCGAATAACCTCTAATAATGCGATTTCTGCCGCTTTGAGCTTTCATTTCTGGCGGGCTTGTGTTGCGGCGCGATCTCCACTTTCAGTTTGCATGGTAAACTCCGCTGATTGTTTTGGTGTACACAGCCCTCAGTTGTTGACAAACTTCTACTAATAGCCGACATTGGACTTCAATATCAGCATCTATTATCCTATGCTTTCGGCTGTACGGTAATAACAGCGACATCGACACTGACGCCTTCAACATCGCGCGCTACCTGAAAACCGAAGATTCTGCGCATCGTGGCGCTGCTCAATGCGTCTCGCACCCAGACACGCTTCACCTTTCCCTTTCGCCTTCGTCGACATCCCTCGTGTATTCTGGCGCTTGCTATAGAGACCTTCCGACCGGTTCGACCGTGATAACCGGCATCATGGCGCCCTCGTCGTCCTACATATCCTCCCAACTTAGGCAACTGATTTACTACCACCTCGACAACAACCTCGTCAGAAATGCGCTCTTCCTCGCCGGTCGTCTTCACGCTTACGAACCCAGATCCTCTGAAGCAGCCTATCTCCTCGCGCTATGCCATCTATTGAGTGGTCAACCCAAGGCCGCCTGGGAGTACAGTAAGGTTGCAGGTTCTCGCGGGACACACCTTGGATGTTCGTATGTACATGCGCAGGCATGTCTTGACTTGGGAAAATATAAGGAAGGCGTCAACGCGTTGGATCGGAGTCGAAATCTATGGGCTGCCAAGAGTAATTGGAGTGAGTGGATTCGGATCGAACGATCAGGTTTGATACTAACATGACGTAGATAAACATAGCGAAACGCGCCGTCAACATACGCCAGATGCAGCTGCAGTTCTGTGCTTGCAAGGCAAGCTGTGTCAAGCTCAGAAAGATCTGACGCAGGCTGTGGAATGCTACGCGGAAGCCTTGAAGCTCAATCCTTTCATGTGGGATGCCTTTCTTGGCCTCTGTGAGACTGGTGAGTTTCTGCCATGCTCTGTATGCATAAATGCTAATATTATCAGGTGTCAATATTCAAGTACCAAATATATACCGAGTAAGCCCAGAATTAGTGGCCATGTTGCAAGCCGCGCCTCAACCAGATCTAATTGCACTGTCGGACATAACAATGTCAGCAAACGGACCTCTGCAGACGCAGTCCAACTCGAATTCGAACAGTGACCCTTTCGCCAACACACCAAAGGGCGATCCTGTCTCGTCTACAGGAAGTTCGGCATTGTGGGAGAAACTGAATGGAAGCAGTGTCAGCGTTGCTTCGGCGGGCACAACGATTATTCACGAGATGCCTGAATACGAAAAGGAGACCGAAGATACTCGCAATGCCCATGGCGATATGTGGGACCCTCCACTTGCTCCAAATCGACGAAACAGGACTATCCAACAGGTCGAATACGGCGATCCACCGCCGAAAATGCGAGCTACCGCATTGAAATCCAGGATACGGTCCAGAGCCGAGTCGGAAGATCAAAATGTCATTCCGATGGACGAAGAGTCGACCTCTGCTGCCCCAACAGGTGATAGAAAACGAACGGTTTCTGGTCAAGTTGCCCATCCACCGCAGGCCGTTGAGCCCGGTGCACCACAACGACGGAGCACGCGGCTGTTGAATCATATACGGCCAACCTCCAGCCGATTAACCACTGCCACTCTGGGACGGGATGGACGAGAAGTGAGAAAAGTTAGGGCTACAGGAACGAGAGGGCGGGCGCCTCCTGCGACAAACGTTGGACGTGTTGTGAGTGGAAATCGAAAAGTCCTCGGTAGTGGATCGGATCCCGATAGCAAGGATTCGCGAGCACCTGCCACGTCGAACGGCGGTAGCTCGCATCAACCCAAGACTGCAGTCGCGGACCGCTCAAAGGAAATGGATGCTTTGTCATGGTTGATGGATTTGTTCTCAAAACTAGCCACGGTCCACTACAATTTGACTCGTTACAAGTGCCAGGAGGCTGTTCAAGCCTTTAACCTCTTATCTCAGGCTCAACGCGAGACGCCTTGGGTTCTTTCACAGCTTGGCCGGGCATACTATGAGCAGGCGCTCTATGCCGATGCGGAGAAATACTTTCTTCGTGTGAAAGCCCTGGCACCGGCTCGGTTGGAAGATATGGAGATATACTCGACTGTGTTGTGGCATCTCAAGAATGACGTTGAGCTGGCATATTTAGCCCATGAGCTCATGGAGGTTGACCGTCTATCTCCTGAGGCGTGGTGTGCGGTTGGCAACTCCTTCTCTCATCAACGGGATCATGATCAAGCATTGAAATGTTTCAAACGTGCCACCCAGCTCAACCCACGCTTCGCTTACGCGTATGCTCTTCAAGGCCATGAGCACGTCGCAAACGAAGAATTCGACAAGGCGCTCGACGCTTTCCGAAAAGGTATCAGTGTCGACAGCAGACATTACAACTCATGGTACGGTCTCGGTCAGGTTTACGAAAAAATGGGCAAGCTCGAGTACGCGGAACAACATTATCGCAACGCAGTTCAGATCAACCCGAACAATGCAGTGCTCATCTGTTGTATGGGTCTTGTGGTCGAGAAATTGAACAATCCGCAGTCTGCTCTGTTCCATTACAGCCGTGCGACAAGTATAGCGCCGAAATCCGTTCTGGCGCGGTTCCGCAAGGCTCGCGTCCTTTTGAAACTCAATGAGTACAAACTGTCGCTGGCGGAGCTCAGAGTGTTGAAAGACATGGCTCCGGATGAAGCGAATGTCCATTATCTCCTCGGAAAGGTTTATAAGCAGTTGCATGACAAAGCCAATGCAATCAAACATTTCACAACTGCCCTGAATCTTGATCCAAAAGTGAGTAACACAGCCTATCTCGAGAAGTCAAATGCTAATAATTTACAGGCAGCGCAGTATATCAAAGATGCAATGGAAACATTGGACGACGACGAGGATGATGACGCGGACATGGCATAAACAAACCATATTGACTTTACTTGCACATACTTGCCTTGACCTGGTGCATAATGATACTGCGGCGTACAAGACGGACACATCATTTTACTTATATGCATAACATGAGAAACGAGCGGCGTTACGGACGAAAAGAGGCCAATCTCTTTCGCTTTGATAAGCATTCTCTCTGTTAGTTTATTCTGCATTTTTAACAGGAGTTTGGGCATTGCTTGCTGTTAATGAGTTTATACTGTTTTTGGAGGTGAACCTGGCTTCTGTATACTACTCCTTTCACATTTTCATCGTATTGAAGCGCATGCGGTTGTTGATTGATGGCATGTCGATGCTCCATGACCAAATTCTAAGAAGAATCGTAGCTTAACTCAAGTTATTCAAAATTCATAGCAATGTGGTTAGGGTAGGGTATTGCGGCCTCGGCAATCGGGTGTCGACAAGCTGTGTGGGGAAACAAAACGTGCAGCTGCATCATCGTCACAAGATCGACTTTTTGCTTCATGTGTCCCAACCTCCCGGACACCCTCGCCAGTTTATTCCACACACTTTGAATATTACAAACTCTTGAGGCCATGGCCAGCGTCACTCGGGATCGTTGCTAAAAGTCACATCACCTCTACCAATCGACCAAGGAACGGAATCGCAGCGTCTCGGCGGTCAAAACCCTTTCCCACCTAACCACCATAAACAACACAGAACTGAAACGACCATGTCGATCCTCTCCTACATAACAACCGGTCTAGCCGGCTACTTTGCCGTCACCGTCTCCTTCTTCGCCCTCTCCGCCGTCAAAGTGCCCAAAGCCGGCTTCATCGCGCGCTGCCTATCTTCCTACGCCTCTCTAATCATATGCGCCACATACGGCGTCATTGCATCTATCGTGCTACGGCTAGTAGGCTACGGACGAGTATCGCAATGGGCCACAGCGCGGAGTTTCAAATGGGTAATGTGGATTGCCACGGGCGTTCATTTCGATATCGTCGAGGGCGAAAAGTACTTGTCCACACGGCCTGCGGTCTTTATTGGAAATCATCAGACTGAGCTTGATGTGTTGATGCTGGGCGCTATTTTCCCGCCTTACTGCTCCGTCACTGCGAAGAAATCGTTGAAGAGCTGGCCGTTTTTGGGATGGTTCATGTCCCTGTCCGGAACGGTGTTTATTGATCGCGCGAATCGCGAGACGGCTGTCAAGGCGTTCGATGGTGCGGCGAGGGAAATGCAGGAGTTTAGACAGAGTGTTTTCATCTTTCCGGAAGGTACGAGGAGTTATTCGGCGACGCCGGAGTTGTTGCCATTCAAGAAGGGGGCGTTCCATTTGGCGGTTAAGGCCGGTGTGCCTATAGTGCCGGTTGTGGTGGAGAATTATCCTCATGTGTTGAATGTGCGGAAGCTGCACTTTGAGGCGGGGGCAATCAAAATTAAAGGTCTGTCTCTATTATTGCGAGGATTGGATTTGAGATATGATGCTAATTTTGGTAGTTCTACCTCCTATCGAAACAAAGAACCTTACACCTGCCGACGTCGATAAGCTCACGAATGATACGCGCGAACTCATGCTCAAGACGTATACTGCCTTGTCGAACAGGTCCGAGCAACAACTCGACGGCGCAGTTCGTGCATCCTCTACTGCAGTGGAGATCTAAACTACTCTTCGCGCCATAACCACCGAGAACGACTGAACCTAGACTACGTACTTTGGCAGAATAGACACGTTTGTATAGACCGAGACACGGCGAGATATGAGAGACGATGATGACTCGGGGTTTTGGGTTTCGTTTTCCTTGTTTTTGTCTTGTTCGTACTTAGTATTATGCTTCTCATTAATTCTCCTTTGGACCGGACGGACGGGGATAGCCAGTCCTGTTATTAGTAGTATATACTTACCCTCGAATACCCCAATCGAATACCCCGAAATGAAAAGTTGTGTTACCGCAGACGAAGAGTAGGGTCAACTGACGTCGAGTAGCAACTTGATATCCTCATTTCTAGTCAGCAGACATGGCTAAATCGGAGCTGCCGTGGTGGTACGTGTGATACGTGACTCAACGATAGAGTTGTATACATGTATGGATGGTGAAATAACGCCTATACACATGGTCGAGTAGCCCCCGGGGACTTTTTCTTTTTGGCAGTTAGGAAGAGAATCGACGTAATTCGTCCCTGGACATAAATATCGTAAAGTTTTGTCAGCCTGGTGGTGCTGTTAAATTAAGTTGACGTGGAGTATGGTAGAGAGATCGTCAAGATCAGGGGACCATGACCAGATCAGATGTTGTCTCCTGTTTCCCCGCCTCGTCGCAACGTCTATATGCACAAGATGATATTCGAAACGCATTATTTCTGGTAGTGATGACGACGAGTTTCTCTGATCCATACTCTGCCATAACACGGATTGATCTTCACGAGAAGAGACAAAGACAAAACTCGGGGATATCAGCTGCCTCCCCGCACTGACAAATTCCCATCCACACGCGAGACGGAACATGAGCTCTTTTCTGTTGTATGAACTTCTTATTTGACCGTGGAGAATTGGATCGACAGGGCTTATGATTCATTTTAGTGTCCTCGGCAGAGGCCATTAGCCTGCTTTCTAGCAAGATATTGGCGAGTCATGGCGACTACGTAACTCGCGAGTTCATGTCAAAATGGATGCAACATCGCTAGGTGCTGCTTGTCATCGGATTCTGTTAGGCAGTCCCATGATAATGTGTTAAGCAGCGAGGATTGATGTGAAGGTGTAGATATAAAAGATCGGTAGAGACAGAGTGGAAAGGTAAATAGACTGCTCCTGCCCTGTCTACTACAAGATCATCGACTACTCGAATCGAACCTTGGAAGCATTCAGACTCATTCAGACACATTCATTTATCTGACTCTTTTGATCCAGGTATTTTTATAATTCTATATAAGAGCAGAAGATTCTCTTCCTGTCTTCTCCCAGATCAACAGCGATATTCATTATCCAATTTCAAAATGCCTCAAAACGACACGGCTACAACGCTAAGCATCGCATTGCAAAACCAGACCACGTCCAGCAACGTGAATGCATACATCACAGGCCAGGCGATTGACAACAACAATGCCCTATTCCTGTTGCAGTCCGATGGCAAGACAGCCTACTACCCGACTTCGCCGTCGAGCACCATTTCAGCCCTTGGAGCAAACTGTGCCATTCCTCTCGGTGCGCCGGGAAACACAGTGACCGTAACTATTCCGCATCTAGCTGGAGCTCGACTGTGGTTTGTTCGAGACGACACTCTGACATTCTACCTGAACCCCGGTCCAGCGCTCGTCGAGCCTTCCTCTTCCAATACAGCTGATGCCAACTACAACAAATACTGGGACTTTTGCGAGTTTACATACAACAGCTCGCAACTCTATGTCAACATCTCTTATGTAGACTTCGTGTCTCTACCGATCTCGTTGACGCTCACCAACACCTCCAACCAAACGCAACATGTCTCGGGCATGGCCTCAAACGGTCTTGATACGATCTGCTCCGGTCTGAATGAGCAACAATCAAAGGACAACGCTGGCTGGAACCAGCTCATTGTCCAAAAGAATGGTGCAAACCTCCGGGCCAACAGCCCCAATACCGGCATCTCAATCAACAACTCTTTGTTTTCGGGATACTATCAGCCATACGTGGACCAAGTCTGGTCTCAGTACACAAACTCAACGTTGACGGTCAACACGCAGATCGCTTCTGGCAATGTCACGGGACAAGTGTCGAATGATACCTTGAACTTTGGCAATGGAGCGGCAACATACACCAAACCCTCTGCAGCGGACATCTTCAGTTGCAGCAGCGGCCCTTTTGCGGCGACTGGCAACCAAGAAAAGGATGATATAACAGCCCGATTGACAGCTGCGTTCAACAGATCAACTCTGTTGACAAACAGCAATACGCCGGAAAGCGAGGATGCATCAAAATACTACCAGAACGCTATTACCAACCATTACGCTCGCATTGTGCATGCTGCCAATCTCGATGGGAGAGGATATACCTTTCCGTATGACGATGTTGCGCCGACGAATGGCGCTGATCAGTCTGGGAGTCTTCATGATCCGAATCCGCAGTTACTGACTGTTGCGGTTGGAGGAGCGAATGCGTCGACTTCGGCTGGAACTAATACTCCGCGCACAGCTGCACCTCAGACTGACAAGAAGAATCAACAATCTGGTGGTGGTACCAGTGGCAACAACAAAAATAGCAGCAAGCAGAATGTGTTTCTCGGATTGATTAAGCGTCTTCCTTGTTTCTAATGTATACATCTGGACGGCTCTTTCTTTTTATTTGTATCTGTTTTCGTGGTTTTCGCAATGACTTCTCCTTTGATGGGCGGAAGTGAGTCTTACTCAATTTAAGGCATAGATGTATTCTTAGTTGGCAACGTGCGGAAGTTATGAGAATGATATCGTACTCTATGCTCAAAGCCCCTTCTTGCTATATACTTCGTAACGAAAGAATCGCTCATGCCATGATTCAATAACAATCTACGCAACAAACATGTAAAGCATCCTTTCCAATTCAAGCCAAACAGTGGCACGTCCCATTAGCACACGGCCTGACATCCCTCTCAATATCAACTCTCACCAACTCCTTCCACGCATCAACCCCATCCCCTCCCCTTACAGCCTCACCGAGATTCGCCCCCCTCGCGGCCGTCGCAACGAGATAGTCAGTCTCAAACGCCACCAACTCAACCCTAACATCCTCCACTCTCTTCCCATACAGCCACGTCTCAACACCCGTATACGGATCACCCCACTCATCACTCCTCTCATCCGCGACGGGTGGCGGAGCGAGCACATTCGTAAATTCCAACTCTCTCAACCAAGGCGCCAGTAAAGCTTCACCGGTCATCTTGATATACGCCTCTTTCAGCGCCCAATAGGCATAAAACAGCCTCATCGCAGATTTTATGACCTCCGCTAACGGCCGAGATGAAGATGGGGAAGCAGCTTGTTTCATCGTGTCCAGCTCTTTCTGCGAGAACACCTCTCCGAAAATATCGATGAAATCTGTGACGTCTTTTAGAGTCCTGGGGGCTTTGTCGCGACGACGACCCGGTTCGTTGACGCAGGTTACGTCGATGCCGACCTGGGGTATGGAAGGGATGGGCGCTGATGACGGTTCTGGCGCGGAGAAGACTGCTGCTTGGGTTGCGGCTGCATCGTCGTCATCTTGTTGCGCTTCTTGTTTAGCGGTTGGAGGGATCACGCAACCCGCCAATGCAACGAAGGATGCTTGATGGGTAACGTTGAACTCCACCGCCGGAATCTCGGCGACGGGCCGACTCTCGTTGCCAGACGGGATGAAGCATGGTCTTGAATGCGGTTTTGGTGTTCGGCTAATCACCACTTCGCTCCAGGGGATGCGGCATGTTTGATGTATGTATAAGTATTTGAGAAGACTGGATACCAAAGACATGTGTCGGTCTGGCAGGCGCAGGTATTTCTGGATAGAGGCTTGGTCGGATGGTTGTAAGGTGGTGAGGAGGGGAAGGTCTTGGGTTGTGTCGGTCAAGTGGCGGGTGTCGATATACCATCTTGTGAGGTGCGTGGAGGCCATGTTGAGGTTGATCTGTGTCAATAGGTGAGGATTGAGTGCTTCATATGCCGGATATATATCAGATGTCGTCTGGCTGTGGTGGCTGTCGGGATGAGATGCGTCAGTGCTGGTATTTACATGAATCGGCTATCTCAATGATCAAGCAGATCATAAGATCCGTAGGCCTCTTGAGGGTGGATGAACAATGAAGCCATCCAGCTGAAGTGATACATGCAGAACTATAGAACAAACAATGCTCTGATTGGCCGAACGGAGACCGCGGCGAGGGGCAACTCCGAACTGCTGCCTGAATAGTAAGGTGTCGATGTGGGACACGATAAGATAAGATAAGACAAGCAGACATACAAAAAGAATGACTCAATCAATCCATGAACCCTCACTTTACACATAGACAAATATGAGCAAGATCACAGTGGGCGTCCTAGCCCTTCAGGGTGCCTTTTACGAGCATATACAACTCCTTCGAAAAGCAGCCGACATTCTATCATCATCTTCTCAAAAGCCGTGTCAGTGGGATTTTATCGAAGTACGGACAAAAGCGCAATTGGATGCCTGTGACGCACTCATCTTACCCGGGGGCGAGAGCACGACTATCTCCCTGGTTGCTGCGAGTTCGAATTTATTGGAGCCTCTAAGAGACTTTGTCAAGTATGCACTTACCTCCGTCTCGCTTGAACAAGCTCAATGGCTAACGTAGGTAGACTCCGTCGCAAACCGACATGGGGAACATGCGCCGGCCTCATCCTCCTCGCCGAATCGGCCAATCGCACCAAAAAGGGAGGCCAGGAACTCATCGGCGGTATTGATGTGCGCGTAAATAGGAACCATTTTGGTCGTCAGACGGAGAGTTTCCAGGCACCTATTGAGCTGCCATTCTTACAAGACGGTAGCGCTACACCTACCTCCCTACCATTCAATGGAGTATTCATTAGAGCACCCGTCGTGGAAAAGATCCTGCCCCACCAAAAGGGCATACAAATCGAAGAAGATCAGCGCGAAGAGACCGTCGTCGCGCCCTCGCGAGAAGTAGTCGATACCGCCGCTCAGCAGACACTAGAAGATGAAGTGGAAGTTTTGGCAAAACTGCCGGGCAGAGCAGCACGGTTAGTCGCGAATAGCGGTGTGAATATCGACGCCGAAAAAGAAGCCGGGGATATTATTGCCGTGAAGCAAGGGAATGTATTTGGCACGAGTTTTCATCCGGAATTGACGGATGATCCGAGGATTCATCTTTGGTGGTTGAGGCAGGTGCAGCATGCATTTTTGAAAAGAAATGGTATGACGAACTGATGTTTGTTTGTGTGATAGAATTGGCATAGAGTAGACTCAAACTTTTGACAGTAGAAATATTGCGTCGAGTAACTGAAACTGAAACTGGGCATCGAGCCGCGAAAGCCCTAATGCCTAGGTACGTCAAGTAGGCACACCTATTACCCTATCAACATTCGTAGAACGATACAACATGATGGGCGTTAAAGGTAAAATGGGAGGTGTGTATTTCAACGGAGACGGATTTGTTGTATGACATCGTTCTCAACCTTCATATCCTGTTCAGCTCTAGAGCAGACGCTTGACAAACTCAATCATATACCTTGACATAATTACACAAGGACATTGCAGAACATAAAATACCATTGACAATAATGAAATCCTGATGATGCATATGATTCGAACGATGCCGAACACATTGTAGAAGAAGAACGAAAATCTGAATAGCAAATCATATGGATTAATATGCAAACGCCTCCTGCCAACCTGATCCAATGACCTTGCCAAAACCTCGCCGGGATCACTCCAATTCACAATAATAAAATGTACGTGTTGACGATCACTGAGTCAATCGAAGGGACCGGGTACGATGCCGACTGGCTCGCGTCAAGCGGCGTCCCTCACAATCACTGACCTCGGTCTCGCTTCGAGCATCCAACGGAACAACCTCAGGAGTTGGCGTGGGAGTAATGACGCCCGCGCGACGTTTACGGTCAACCTTTGCCTCTTCTTCAGCTGATAGAAATCTGTGAACGGTACGATGGTCCATGACTCGGGGGTCGTCGTCGTTGGAGCCCTCTGGGTCGGTCTTGGGCCAGCGATAGCCGTATAGTTTGGAATGGCGTTCACATCGAGGGCATTCTTTGCGTGTTTGGTATGCGTTTTCTTGAACAAACCATGAAGAGCATGTTCGGCAGTCCACCCATCGATCGTAGCGTTGGGCTAGGAGTATGTCTGTCCTCGTATAATCTCCTGGAATTCGGGTCACGATGATGTCCTCTTGTTCGACGGATGGTAGTGCTCGTTTACGAGGCGTGCTGGTTCTGCTCCTCGATTTTCGTTCCTTTACCTCACTTATCTGAGATGATGGGGCGATTGAAGTGTCTGTAATATTGGCAATGACTTTATCTGAAGACTCTTCAGTCGTAGAGAAATCAGGTATAGTCGGCTGCGTGGTCGTTTCAATGGACTCTATCTTGATGTCGGGAGTGACGCCAGAAATCGAGGTGGCCGGAGTTGAAACGGAGGGATTGCTCTCATCAGAGGAGCACGACGGCGAATCATTGTCGGAACAGCTGTTTGTGTTTTGTTCAGCTAGAAGAATTGGTTGGTCTTTAGGAGGGCTTTCTAATGTTGTGATAGACCGCGTGGACTGGACTGCAACTGGAAGAGGTGATTTCTCGATTGACTCGGCGATTTCAGGGAGCAGAAGTTCTTCACGAAGTTTTGATTGCCGATGCTCGAATTTGAATCGTTTGGGAGGAGTTAAAGGACCGGACGGCTCTTGGTCGCTGTCATGGTCGAACTTTCTCTTTTCCCCACGGGTAGTTTCGCTCATGGTGACAGTCTCAGTTGTGACTCGAGTGTCGTTTCCTGTCAGTTGAACGGTTTCCGATGCGATGACCTGGTTTTTTGTCTTGGGAGATCGATTGGAGTCAATGTCTCGTACAGGCGTAGAGACTTGACTAGCTGGCACAGAAACTGACGGCGACCAGCCATTACGGACCAAACGTTCACATGTCTCACAAAGACATTCGCAGTTATCAATGCCAAAGTAATCTTCTCCATAAGACACCGTGATTTCTTCGCCCAATTCAATATCACGGGCAGCAATAATCTGCATGCCGTCGTTCCCTCTCGTCGATAACCTTCCATTGGCATTGCAGTCATGATTTGCGAAACGAGCCGGTCCCAGGAATAATGATGGATTCTTCCTCCTGCTTGACATAACGATGCTAAAATCTTTGCGGTTGAAACCCAAGTCGAGTTCTTCTTGGCGAGTCATGGATACCAAGGTGCCACAAAGGTATTTGATCTCTTCGCCTTTCTTAATATTTCTTCGAGCAACCACAGAAGCCTCTTGTTCGATAATGGTGTACCGATTGGTGGTGGATATCTCAAAAGGACAATCAGGTAAATAGATCTGAACATATTTTCGAAAATGACGTTTAAACCACTCCCGCTCTCTGTCATTCGGCAGGCTGTCCATGTACTTCTTCAAGCCTTTCATTGACAAAAGTTCCTGCTCGGCTACGCGTGCATTCTTTTCAACAATGACCTTGTGAAGGAGGATTTTGGTAACGACGTCTTCCAAAATGCCTCTACCAGGAGCGAACTTGGTACGGTTCTTTCGAATCGTAGTCCAGAAAAATGCCTATCTCGCGTTGTCAGCTGAGATCGTAACCGTGCAGTGAAAGGTCAACTTACACGATCAATGAGCGCATCGGTTGCTACATCGTCGTAGTTTGCTAGTCTGGACAGAGTGAGCCTATCTCTCGAGTCGGCCACCGGGCTCGACCGAGCTTTGGATGGCATGCTGATCGCAGAGAAGCTCAAACGGCCACAACCTGCAGATTGTCTTCAAGAGGTTGCGAAAAGTGGCTTTTGAAAGAGTGGTAGATCAAGTGAACAAACAGAGTAAACTCCAATGTTATGCCCAGTCAGCAGTTAAGGCAGTATGCGAATGATCTTCACCAAATGAAGGACCAAAAGAGTGGGAGATCCAAATGAGACAGGTTCAAGAATATGTCTAGCAATGAGTAAGAAAAGAAGACTGGAGATCAAGTCCAAGCATGCTGTAGACGTCCGGGGTCATGAGGGGACAGAGCGACGGCGCTACAAACGAGCCGTTGCGCTGAGTGCTTCGCGGCGCAGATGATGTGGCTGGGAATCTCCGACTACTCGGTTGGTCGCGATATGGCTGTCGCGAACACGATTGAAGTTGCCGGTAGGATAATGTACACTTATAAATTTGAATAGATTGTCGAATATGTCAAATCAAAAAGCATCGGCAGTCATCGCATACTGCCATTTCTTGTCGCAAATGGCCTTTCTAAGTCCGGGCTGGACTGGTGTAGCTGATAGGAGGGATGTAAGAGGTCTTTGTCGAACCAGGTGATTGACCGATAACTGAAGCACTTGCGACGAGAAAATTCCAGAGCAGGAGACTCGTAAAATATATAAACAATAGCTCGATCAATCAATGCTGTTTCAAAGGGATGCCCTGAATGAATGAGTGAATGAATGAATGAATGTCTTGTTCCGGATTCGGCTGTCGGCAAAACTAAATTTCCGAAAGTCAACGCCAAGCCCCGATTGGACGATGCAGTCTGAAAACCTTCAAGATCGAGAGACATCTTTGATTATTGCGACGACTTGTGAAGGCCGCCACATTATGCACACACGATGATCCAACTAAAGGTGAGACTCAGTCTCCAGATTCTCAGCTTGACAGACGGTGCAGTTCTAATGCTTCCGACAGACGATGCTTAATTGCATCGACAACTCAGGAGCCGCCGTCGTCGAATGCGTCAATGTTCTGAAGAAGAAAAGCCCGGCCACTATTGGTGTGTACCTTACAATGCGTTGTGTTTCTCGCTCTTTCAACCCCTGACTTGTCTATTAGGTGACCGCATCGTCGTCGTCGTCCAGAAACAGCGAAACTTTGGCCCCGAAAACTCCACAAACAGCGGTATCGCCAACAAAGTCCGTCGAGGCGATATCCGACATGCAGTAGTCGTTCGAGCGCGCAAAGAGATTCAGCGACCAGATGGAAGTCTCATCAAATTTGACGATAACGCGTGTGTTTTAGTCAATAAATCTGGCGATCCTATCGGTACTCGATTGAACGGTCAGTATCCTTCTACGCCATGGAATTCTCGACAGCTAATATGATATAGGTATCGTCGGAGCTGAACTACGGGGAAAACAATGGTCAAAGATTTTGTCATTGGCACCGATGCATTTGTAAATTATAATTATGTACAATAGAATGATTTAGCGGCAACTCATGATCCTCCAGCAGCTTTCTATAATCTGACAGTAAAACAATCATTCGGAACGCTTGATAACTTCAATGTAAATCAAAAGAATCAAATAGCACCAAACTCCAAGCCGTTAAAGGCGAGAACATATTCAAACATGTACGGGTATCGAAGGCCGACGGCTCGAAATATAAGACAGCTCGTGATCACGTAAAGACGTTACCGCAGGTGCAGCACACGTAGTAGAGTTTCTGTACGTAAAGACTTAGTCAAGCTGATCATCAAATATCGAGTACAAGGCGACATACCATTCCAGTCTCGGCCGAACGTTGCTGACTCTGGAAAAAGACCGCTTCGTTTTCACCGCAGCTCGGACATAGCTTGTTCGATCGCGGCAGCTAAGAAGCAGAAACCAATGCATGTTAGCCATCAAGTGTTTCCACAAACAAACGACTTGAAAAGCGCAAATCAGGGCATTGTGAAATAATCATCTAGATAATCTCTAGAATCATAATCTTCAGACGAAGAAGAAGAAGAGTGGTAGTCTGAAAGAGCACCACCAGACGCGAGAATCCCGCATTGGGCGCAGGCAAGCTCTTCACCGCAATGAAGGCAGAATTCTGGGTCACCAACCGTAGGATCAGATCCCACATCCTGGGTCACACCGGCTGTCTCTCCCACTTGGGTGTTGAGGTTGTTTTGGTAGACGCATGGCGAGGTCGCGGGCTCGGAGACGTGGCAGGTGCGGCAGGTGAACATGAGACGGTTTTGCACGCGGTCTTCTTTGGGGTATAGCAGGTTGGAGCTAGACAACGTTAGTATGGTCATAGAGGGCTTGCTAGCTTTCCAGCTTGCAAAAGGGTTTTGGGCTTACCATTCGCGGCAGAATTTGAAGTGGATTTGATCGCTGCTGGGCTTGTTGTCGCCTCCAGACGAAGAGACGGGACTCGCAGACATGTTGATCGAGGTAAATATGGTCGTTATCGGCGATGTTCAAAGATAGTATGGTAGTTGTATTGGGAGATAGGAAGTCGAGTCTGAGGGGACGTGAAGCTGAGGTGTCCGAACAATAGAGTCGAGGTGAAAGCAGTCTGGGTTGAAAATCGGTGGCGGACGCAGAGAAATATCAAGAACTTAGAACGCACCGGCCGATCCCGCTAAGCTGTTCTTGGGGCTAGCGTCTCCCCACCTCTGGACAGCCATTCCCCGCGTCTGCCCATACAAAAACAAACACTCTACATTGATCCCAGTGACTACAAAACACAATTGACTATTTTTGATTACTTTATCTACTCTTCTATCTTGTTTGTTGCATTTAAGCATCTCAAACTTAGAACACAGCCTACACTTTTTTTTTCCAGACACAGCTGTATCTCTTTGTTGGGCTGTAAACATGGTATGTTTCCTCCCCATGTCTCCTACCATCAATGCATCACAAAACATCACAGCAACAATGCTTTGATCGTCTTTATCTAACAAGAATCGTGCTCCTAGTCTGAAAACACAGGTCTCCCAGAAGGCTGGGAAGTGCGCCACTCCAACTCCAAGAATCTCCCCTACTACTTTAATGCTTCCACCAAAGAGTCTCGCTGGGAACCCCCGTCCGGAACCGACTCCAACAAACTAAAGACCTACATGGCAGCCCACCACAGCGGTCCCTCGGGCGTCGCAGGCCTGCCCGCCGAAGGCAAGATTCGTTGCGCCCATCTCCTCGTCAAACACCGCGATAGCCGTCGACCCAGCAGCTGGCGCGAGAGCACCATTACGCGAACCAAGGAGGAAGCCATTGAGATACTCCGCGGCCACGAACAGCGCATCAAGTCTGGCGAAGTACGTCTAGCAGATCTCGCGAGTTCTGAGTCAGACTGCAGCTCTGCGCGCAAGAAGGGTGATTTGTAAGTCCCTTCCATCCCTTTCGACCAACCACGTCTCCCCTTCTGTCTTCATCCATTCTCACCTCTCTTACTTTTTTCTTCTTCTAGGGGCTTCTTCGGCCATGGCGAAATGCAAAAGGAATTCGAAGACGCCGCCTTCGCGCTCCAACCGGGGGAGGTCAGCTCCATTGTTGAGACGCAGTCGGGAGTCCATCTGATTGAGCGGTATGTTGACCGTCCTGAGGACTGGTATCATCTGTACCCAGCCCAGCAGCAGCAGCAGCAGAACTGACCTGCGTCCAAAATCTCTGATTTTGGGTTTATGAAGTCTCCAATAAAATTCGATACCTTTCTCTCTTCTTCATTGGGGTAGCTCCCGAGGTCCTTTTCGAGAGTGTGGATAATGGATGGCCCCGAGATTGACTCGTTTACGATACCTACGATATCGATGTGGTTGAGGATTTGATTAGGCGGGATACATTTGGGCAGTTGGTTTTGGATCATTCCCTTGCAAGGGTCTCGGAACATACTCTTTTGTATTACCTTGTCAGACATGCAAGCTTCGCCATGAATACGAGTTACAGCTGGCTATCTACCTTGAAAGTTTAGCGAAATGCATTGACAAGTCACTCTGCCAAAACATGCAGAAAATGAAGAGGAACGAGTCCGAGTATGACATTCACTTATTTCAGCTATCCAATGATTATTCTAAAGAAAACAATGTCTAAAATAGTAGGAATCATCAGAAACTCGTATTCAACCGCTCGAGTCTCGTCGTAATAGCATCAATAACTGCAGATCTGTAGTACACAATTGTCAGTCATGTTTCCCTATATTGCATAAACGCAAAACAAGAGGGGCAAAAACATACTCTCTGTCAACCATCTTCATCGCATCTGCAACTTTGGCGCGTTGAAGTTTCTGCGGAATCTTAGGGCCAGAGGGGCTGATGCTAGGCGCTTGTTCGTCCGGTGTGGTGGGTTGTGACTTTGATATTTGTTTTACTTCTGCGAGGAGTTCTTCGGCGATGGATTTGGCCTAGCAATTAAATGTTAGATCGTCGGAGACGTAAAGAGTAGGAGAGAGTTATTTACCGTTTCCAGACGCGCTTTCATGGTCTGGTCTTCTTCACCATCATCTGCAACCTTCTTCTCGATAGAGTTTGACAGTAACTGCACTTCTCCAACCCAACTCTTCTCCTTCTCGCTGAGCAGACGACCACCCAATTTCGACATTTTCGAGCGTATATCCGCGTAACGCTGTGCAAGTTTTTCCTGTCGCTGTCTCGCTGCATCGAGCCGATCATTGAGAGCATCCTCGCTTCGGGATCCCTCCTGTCGTTGACCGTCTTCGCCAATGTGGCTGGAAACATTCTTGATGCGATCTGCGACTGTGGCGATGCTTTCGAGCTGGTCGCGCATTTCGCCGCGAAGACGTTCGCAGCGGCGGAATAAGTCTGCTGCTGCCTTTTCGAGCGAGCCGGTATGGGCGGCAAGGACCCTGTGAGCTGCTGCAATCATGTCAAGTGTGGATGGGGAAAGTCGGAGAGGTTCTTGCAATGTTTGCCTGTGCCTGTGTGGTACATGTTCATCGATAAACGACTTCAAGGGCTCGTCGGCATAGAAGATTGCGGGAACTTGATACGGCGTGCGGCGCGGTTTGACTAGCGGCTGCAGGCCTTGGGCGGCTCCTGTAACAAAATCTCCGCGTAATGACTCAGAGAAAGAGGCTAGAGCCGGGTTCTGCTGCTCGTCGAGTTCTACAGCCTGTGGAGTCGATCCTCTGTAGGTCAAAAGCAGTTGGCCGAGATCGTAGTCAGAGAGAAGGACGACGTTGGTAAGATGTTTCGGTTCTTCAGCTGATGAAATGTCGTTCTCATTTAGCTGTATGACAACCTCACGAGCAGCAATGTTTCCGTCACAAAGCACATTAAGTCTGAACTGGGATCCTGAAGTATCCTCGGATTGTAGCTCGGCCTCCAGCCTCTGAGCCCAGGAAGACAACGAGATAAAAGACACGTTGTTGGCGGTTGTAAGGTAAAAAGAGTATCGAGAATCAGTGTCCAGAGTAAATGTGGGCCAGGAGTTAGCCTCACGTAAGTTTTCTCTTACAGTGTCCAGCGACTCCACGAGAAGAAGGTCCGCTGGCTCTGAGAGCGGAGTTGTGAATGTGTTCGCCTTGGCTTTTGGAAGCCATTGACCTTCCACTCCGTCTAATTCAAGACAAATGTGAACTCGTCCGCTCGATGTCGATAAACAGATCGTCGTATAAGGTAGTCCTTCCTGCGCATTCTCTTCGAGTATACCCTCGTCATCCTCGCCCGTCATCAATGCTGCGGTGTCTAGTCTCGCAGGGATGACGATAACATCGGTGATTTCAAGATCATCAAACTGTTCGTCGAAGTCGAATTGAAATGGACCTTGCAGGCGAGGAATTACGCTTGGGTTGATAGGACGTTTGAGAATTTCAGAACCATCCACTTCGGATATATTTGCCGGGTCTTGATTATCAATCTCCTTGAGCCATTCGTACTGCTGTCGGCAAGCAATAAGGTCATCTTCCGCACCTTCAATTCCGGAATACTGCTCCTCGACCGCAGTCAATTTAGGAACAATAGTCGCAGAAAGTGCAGGGATAGTCGCCGGAGGAGCTTGCCATTTCGAAGGAAGAAGAGGGCACAGTGCATACAAATCTCCAGGTCGCATAGCAACCCACAAGGTCATTGGCGCCCAAGCATCATCCGCTGGCTGAGCTGTACCACCGAAACGAGCAGACGCCACTTCCATGTCAAAAGAATCCGCAGAAAACCCTTTATTCTTGCCGAAGCCGAGCGGAGTAAAATCTTCGTCTGAAGACGTTCCGTCAACGAGTTTCTTCAGATCGATTGCTAGAGATGGGCGGTCAAATGACCAGTGGTTGTTGCGATCAAGCTCCCATACTCGCACCGCGGCATCTGTCGTGATGGTCACTATACAGGCTTCCACATTCGAATGTACACCTAGCGGATGCCATAGTGCCGAAACCACAGGAGACTCGGGAATGACATGTGTGGTAGGACCCAGTTGGTACGTCTTCAGGCGAAGCGGTGTCTTGTCGGGACTAGAAAGATGCGAGCGATCGGGTAGAATAGCAATATGCACAGTGTGCGCAGTAACAACTGCCATGTAGGCGCCATTTGGTGAGATAACGAGCTGTTTTATCTGGCCATAAACGGGCACTGTCAAGATCTACTACAGTTAGTACATGGCCTCAAATCGCCACTGAAGCTTTTTACACACCCGGTAGGAATCACTCTTTGCATCCTCTTCTGGTCCATTTTTCGCAGGGGCTTGATTTTTCTTTGGCGAGGATTTAGGCTTTGAGCTCCATTCGGCTTTCAACGTAGCTAAGTCTGCCCACCGGATTTGATTGTCAACTACCGCAAATACTTCAGTATCGCGATGCGCCAGAGTCCTCTGTGGCCCTATATATTCTCCAGTTCCATTTTGTGTCCGACCTTCGGGCTTTTTGGTAGGATCTCGTGTAAAGAATGAAGCAGCTGGGGATGGCCGACAGAGCCACGGCGGCGTGTGGCCGACGACTTTGGGCATGGTCGCGGTGGTGACGGGTGAACACAGATAACTCGAGAGTAGCCTATATTCAAATCAAATGCTCATATGTAGATCAGGGGTGGTATGAATTGTTTATTTCCTTCAGATGAGATGATGGGGTTGAAGTGTTGCGGAGGAGAGCTACGGCAAACACGCGCTAAAATTAAATAGTGGAGCCCAAGCTAGCTTCCCTTCAGAATCCGAGATGCTCTCTTTCCTTTCTGTCACTCAGCTAAACGCCAACATGTCGGGACATCATAACACGGTTGAGCGCCTGGACAGGCCGAGTGCCTATTATCAGAGCAAGGTACTGAAATCCCAGCATACCTACACAATTCTTGCTCTAATCCGCCCATCGCAGAACAAGCGCCGCAGGTACAACGATCGAGACGAGGACAAGCACGAGGATCCGAATGACAGCCTGAGAAATGCTACGACTCTCTATGTTGGTAATCTGTATGTACCTCATGTTGCGATAGTCAATGACAGGAGTCAAGTTAACATGCCCTAGTTCTTTCTACACAACCGAGGAACAGATCCACGAGCTATTCGCCAAGTACGTCTACAACCTCATGACTCGAAACAACAATGGACTGATCTGGCAATAATAGATGCGGTGAAATAAAACGTCTAGTTATGGGATTGGACCGTTTCCAGAAAACGCCTTGCGGTTTCTGCTTCGTGGAATACTACACTCATCAGGATGCGCTGGACTGTTTGAAGTATATCGGAGGGACCAAGCTCGATGAACGTATAATCCGTACAGATCTGGATCCGGGATTCCAAGAGGGTCGTCAATATGGGTATGAAAATCCTTCATTACGATTGCAATTGATTGCAGGGACATTGGTGGAGCTAAAACATGTGCCTAGGCGTGGAAAATCCGGCGGACAGGTGCGAGATGAATATCGGGAGGAATACGATCCAGGGCGTGGAGGATACGGACGATCGGTCGCAGACCAGCGCAGACGAGAAGAGGAAGAGTACGGAAAGGGTAGGTAGGGTGTTTGAGTATGAAGGGTAAACAGGCGTTTCGGTGAAGCGACAACTGGATTCGGTCAATTACTGCTGACTTTTATATACGTGAATATAACTTGTTCTTTCGACTCTTTTTTCCTTGTTGTTGGAGGAGCACGCGCACACAACTGGAGGATCCAACAGTATGATATAGCGGCAACAATCATGCGCACGGCGGTCCGCTAAATATAATCTACCACGTCCGCTTCTGCTAATCAATACGAGGCAAAGGGTCCAAGTGGGTTGACAATGATGGTAAATCGACAGGCGGTACCTAAAGAAGAAGATATTGAAGAATGAACGAAATGTTGGACGTCATATGTCGAATAGCGCTGCCCGGCTGAGGAACGCTCAAGTGCCTCAACTCATGTCAACTTCGGAGGCATCAAGGATACAAAGAGTCAATGAACGCACCGCTGCCATTTCCCGCCTCCGCTCAATCAATCCTTCCATACAAGCCAATGAGTGCCCACTCAATGAAGCAAACAAAAGAATGAAAGCGGGACTACATTGTTGGTGATAGGGCAAACAATGGGCGGCGCCCAAATGAGTACCGCCTTGCCTGGTACTCTCCCACAGATTCCCTAGTTGTCGCTATAAAAGCTGCCTGACTTCCTTCTCCTTTCCAGTAGAAAATTTCCTCTTCTCCTTTTTATCACACACCAACCTCGTCAGCATGTTTTTCTCTGCCATTTTATAAGAGCTGCATAAAATTTTCTCCGAAGACACTTTTCTATACACTTATAGTTCGTGGTTCATATTCCTACTTATGAGTCCTGTGCTAACAGTCGAATCAGTCTCGACATGGAAGACAGTTCTGTCTTAGCATACCCTCGTTCTGGGCACGCATCCAATGCTCATAATCAGATCAGATCAAGACACAGGAGGATATGCTGTCTCGTCGTGTTTGAAGCGTCTTGTGGAAAATGGAAGGAGACCGCTGCACCAAAACCAAGCCCCCATTAGGGGACCATTCTTGTATGGTTGAGATAGGCGTCAAGTTCGTTCCTCTGATTGTGCCTTCGCTATATGACCTATCAACGCATACGGCGTCCGTATAACCTTGTCGCTGGGCGGTTCCTTTTTCGGTTCGTATCGCTAGAGCCGGCCGGATGTGTTGATTCGGCTCATCATTCGCAATCAACTATGTTTTATGCTTCATATCTGAGCCTCGCTTATCAGAATGGTGCATGTTCAGCAATCGAATCCTCCGACCTGTTCATTCCAGCATTTGTTTCTTCGCCCTCCATCCGGAAATGAACAGGCTCTACGTTTACTATCGCCAACACGGAGGACTGGCCAACCCAAACTGGCGCCCTGCCCACCTGGCTCAATACGATGCGGCCCTGACTGCCTTGTACGCCAACGGCCAGCGTGGAAGACCACCCAAGCGTACATTTTGCGAAGGATGCCTTCAATTCCGGTATTCCCTTATCCAAGACTCCGATTATGTTTATTGTCACGATCCTACTAGAGCCGACTTGAATGAGGCAAACAAATCAGGATACTTGGACATTGTAGCGAGCACCTGGACCCCCCTATAACCGAGCAAGGTATCTATGCTTTATGGGGTGTTGAATTCAAATTCGAGAAAAACAACTGGAACAGACACAGGAGCAAATCACTTACTTTCTTCGCAATTCTGATCGTGTCAAGGCTATTGCGCTTCAGTGATCGATCCCAGCTACCACCGCTTGCGTTACCTGCAACATCTCGTTACAGCGAATTGGGTCCACAGATGAGCCGTTCGTTGCTGGATCGACACTTTAGAAGCCATCTGCCAGCAAGGAAGTGTAGGCTGTCCGCAGAAGGTTCCATATCAACCACACAAATAGCATCCCTCTAATGGAGCCTTTTATTTGCTGCAGCGGTCTTTTATCTAGGTATCATAAATAGGGGTTGTCGCGTACCGAGTAGAAAGGCTCATCAAATATAATGAAATTCATGCCATGTCTTGTTACTAGATGTGCCTTAATGTTAGCCTATAATCGGAATCGATCGCTACTTCTCCTCGGGGACTCCACGACATCCCTCTTATGTTCCTAGCAATTTATGCCAGTGTCTACATGACCAAATAATTGTCACTATGATGCTTGCCTATGGGCCGGTAGACTGGTCTTACCTTGACTGGTAAAGAAACATTACCTCAAAAAACCACGGCCATGTTGTCAGTGTTATGAAGTAAATGATCATTGTTACAAACATCAAAGGGCATAGGATTGCAAAACCAAGAAGATGCTACAGTAATTATGTAATCGATGAACTGGGACAGTAGGTCGATGAATGGTCCAGCCAATGACAAAAAACAGTTCCAGAAGAAAGAGGCAATGGGATATAATATGAGGAATTTTTGTAGGCGATTTGGAAACGTTTCTAGTAATGCAATGATCTGAATGATCTGAGGCCTGAGAATAAGCGTGTAGCTTGACTCAAGAATACGAACCCCAAGGCACACTGAGAATGCTATACAGAGCCCTAGTGGAAGATGATGTGCCTCCATAACGTGGCCTGTTGTTTTGTTAATATCGGCATGTGAAAATAGTTGGGATTTCAAGCCTCTGATATCCCAACCTCATGCAACGACTCTTGGGGCATTCCGACAGTTCCCCAGCTTACATGAACTTTGCTTACAACCTCAACATGCTAGCCGAGGGAGCCCAGAGTGGTGTTCGAGCAGGGGGCGTCGTATGAAGAAGGATACAGAAGCTCATACTCGGGCTTGTTGTCGTTAGCCAGTCGGACGAGCGTCTTTTTGTTGGGATTAAAGACGGGCCAGCCGAACTCAGACAGGCCAGTGCACGGATTGTCCAGGAAGGCAAACCAGGCACGCTGCATGAGTGTTGTGAGCTCCTTCTGGGGTTCCGAGGTTGAAAGTCCGCTGACAGCGGCCGAGTTGCCAAACAGCATGTGCATGTCGCTGCCGTGATAGGCACCACTGGTCGGATACAAGCGGGTGTTGTTCCAGTCGCCCATGTAACGAAAAGCCCAGGCGGGAGTGCCGTGCCTGCGGCGGCTCTCGACCTGCTTGGCCACGGCGCAGGTAAAGGACTCGAGGTTAAACGCGTGGTCCTGTTCTTGTGTGGGGACGACACCACTGGAGTAGACCGTGACAGCGTAGAAGCCGGCCTCATTGTTGTTGTTGCCGTAAAGAATAGGCACATTGGCAAACTCGCCTTGGTTGGTGCGCTCCAGGTAGTCGGTGAAGACAAGTGTGTCGTCAGCCTTTGGATAGAAGCCAGGGACGGTACGCAGAGGGCTGCTACTCTTGGCCGACTTGACGGTGGCGGCACCGGCTTTGATATCCTCCCAAGTTACGTTACGCATGCACTTGAAGGTATCGGTCGCGTTGCCACAGCCGACGTAATCGACGACGGTTTCCCAGTTTTTCTGCTGCGTAGAGGGGTCAGGCAGTGGGAAGCTGAACACGTTGCCCGAGTGAGTGATGGCGGCGCTGATGATGGGGTCATCGCGGTAGGCATAGGTCCAGTAGTCGACAGAGACGCCTCCAGCAGACTGGCCGCTAATGGCAATTTTGGAAGGGTCGCCACCAAAGGCTGCAATATTGTCACGAACCCATTCTACGGCCAGGCGTTGGTCGCGCATGCCCAGGTTGGTGTCTAGACCATCAGCACCAGGGAAGCCGAAGATGTTTGTGCGGTAGTTGACCGTAACCACAACCAAGTCCTCGGCGTTGGCGAAGTTGACGCCGTAAAAGAAGGGCGTGTTGGTGTTTCCAAATGTGAACTCTGGCAAGGAGATGACATATCAGTGTCAAATCAAAGGATGCTTTCAACGTGGCAGCATCAAATCCATGATTCCTTACGAGGAGATTATAGGGTACTCACTGCCGCCGTAGAAGAAGACGAGGACGGGTTTCTGAGCGAGGTTGGAGCGAGAGGTAGCCTTGGACCAGATGTTCAAGGTCAGACAGTCCTCGCTTTGTGTCGTGTTGGCGCTCGCAGCAAAGTAGTCAATGATGCGATTTGCGTCGTCGAAGAAGCCAGGATAGTCAATGTATGGGAACGTGCTGTGTGGGCAATCGTAGCCAAAGTTCTTGGCCTCGTAGCTCTGATGGCCCTCGTACGGTTGGGGACTGGCGAAGCGAAGGTCGCTGACGGGAGGCTTCGCGTAGGGGATGCCCAGATACTCAACCACGCAAGGTGCATCGTCAGCGATGTGGCCCTCAATGAGGCCATTGGTGGTCTCGACCTTGAGTAACTTGGAGGTGGAAGCTTCGCACTGGGCATCAGCCGTGGCAGCAACAAGACTCGAGGTTAGCCATGTTACGGTAGCGAGCACGGCTTGTGCATACATGTTGGTAGAGTCTTTCAGGGAAAGTCTTATCCCGACCAGTCAGAAGGTGCGATGAGACGAAGCACTCTTGAACCGGGCCCGACTCGTGTAATTGTACAAACGAGAGGAACAAGCAGTAATATAGACAAATTGAACGTCCTTCCAGGTGGGCACATGGGAGAAAGGGGTCCGGAACACCATTGATTGCTTCGCATCATTCGAGTTATCCGGAGGGAGGCGAAAGGCTCTACTATGTAGTAGGTAGTTAGTGAATAATGAATATAAAATCCTAACTTGGCCTCAGAGCCACTTCCGAATGAGTTGGCTCTGTGCTGAGCTAGCAGCTTAGTTACATACTACTAGTTGTATATAGAAGTATCTCCACTGTACTAAGAAATTGTGCTAACAATAGCACTCATTTATCTCAGGCACTCAGACTACTCACTAGGAGAAATCGCTAAGCAAATTATAATCACTAATCCAGCATATTATACTACCTTTACAGATAAGCTACTAATTAGTTATCTAATTTATAAAATAAATTTCTTTATAGAAAAATCTAAGAACTTTTTATTAATAATTTATATATAAAATATACTAAGATTTTAGATTAATCATCTTTAATATAGAATTTATTAATAAATAATATTTATATTTTAAATTTATTTTACTAGATTTATACTAAATTAATTTATCTATCTAATAATATTAAAATTATAAACTAAATTCTAGTATTAAATATATTAAAGTAAATTATAAGTAGAATTATTAATTTTTTAAAGTCTAAGAATACTAGATACTAATTAGTAAAAATTATAGAAAAGTAACTTTTATATAAATTATTATAAAAAATTCTTAAATCTATTATTTTTAAATTAAATTAGTAGAGCTATAATATTTATAATTATATAATTTATTTACTAGAATAAATACTAAGTGGTTATTTTAATAAATAAAAATAATTTTTTTTTAAAATTTTTATTATTTATTATATTAGAGCTAATATAAGAGCTAAAATAAAAAAAATTATATATAAAAAGCTCTAGTATCTATTATATAAACTTATAAGATTTTTAATAATATATAAATAAAGCCCTATAATTAGCTATAAAAACTATAGAAAAAATAAAAAGAATAAAAATTATAGAAATAATAAAATATATAAACTATATAGATATTAATTTTTAGATTTATAAAGCTTTATTATAAATAAAATATTATTATTAATATAATATTATATATTAAGTATATATTAGAATGAATTAAGTCTATATAAATAGAAAAAAAAAAAAAATAAAAATTCTTTTTATTAAAATAAAAAATAATAAAGAATTAGAAAAATAAAATAATAATTATTTTTTTTTTTAATAATTTTAGATTTTTTTATATAATCTAAATTCTAAACTAGAATAAGAATAATAATAAAACTAATATAAAAAATTAATATAGAATTATAATAAAAGATTAAAAAATACTTATTTACTAATAATAATAAAAAAAAAAAATAATAAAAATAATAATTTTTTTATTAAGATTAATTATTTTAATCTTTAATTAATATAAAATTTATAAAATATATAAAATTAAAAAAAAATATTTATTTAAAAGATTTATTAAAATTATTACTAATCTTTTATCTCTTTAATAATAATAATAATATTCTTAATAATAATAAGAATATTTTTAATAATAATTAAGAGCTTTAAAAAACTCTTTAGAATAAAAATAGTTTTATTAATATAACTAAATATAATTATAAAAATAGTTTTAATAAAAATAAGCATACTAATAAATATAATAATAAATATTATAATAATAATAATAATAATAATAATAATAATAATAATTAAAATAGTAATAATAATAATAATAATAAATAAATAAATAAATTCTTAATAAAAAAATAATATATAAGAAAAAAAAAGAGAAAAAAAACTAAAAAAAAAAATAAAAAATATTTATATTCTAAAATCTAGTAACTAGAAAGAATAATAATAATATAATATAAAATCCTATAGAATCTAATAACTAGGAATAATAATAATAATATAATATAGAATCTTATAGAATTTAATAACATAATTAATAATAATATAATAGATAGAATTCTATAGAATTTAATAATATAATTAATAATAATATAATAGATAGAATAGCATAGAATCTAATAGTATAATAGATAATAATATAATTAATAAAATAGTATAGAATTTAATAATATAATAGATAATAATATAATTAGTTATTATATAATATATTAATTATTCTAAATCACTCTCTTAGTCTAATGCTATAGAAGATATACTATATAATAATAATTATTTAGATCTAGATATTTAATAAGATTATTATATAATTAGTTTTAAAAACTATAGAAGATATAAAAAGTATAAAAAATATAAAATCTATTAAATTTATAGAATAATATTATTATTAATACTAAGTAATAGATAATCTAATATAATATTTAAAACTTAGATATTAAATAACTATATATTCTAATTAATTCTAGAAACTATAGAATCTATAAAAAGAAAAAAAAATTATAAAATAGTTTTTTTAATAGCTATCTAGTAATTATCTAATAATATAAGAGTTATAATATAAACTAAAGATTATATATAAAAAACTTTATATAATAGTAAAATATATATTATTTATTTTTTAATTCTTAGAGAATAATAATAATAGAGAATTCTATATAATAATAAAATATATACTATTTATTTTTTAATTCTTAGAGAATAATAATAATAAAAAATCTTATATATTAAAATACTTAAATAATAATAAAAAGAATTTTAGAGATATAAATAAATAATACTAGCTTAATAATCTAAATATTATAATATTAAAAATTATAGATAAGATTACTTATAATAGCTTAATTAATATTTATATAAAATATTTATCTACTAATACTATCTATTTATATAAATAATTTAATAGTAAAGATACTAGTTAAGAGATATTATTTAAATAAAAATTATAATTAAAATAAATAAGTATAAAAAGATAAGATTAGAAGCTTTTAAAATAAGATTTTTAAATATTATTAATTATAGAAAGTATAGATTCTATTAAAATTATAGCTCTAGTAGAGTTAGTAGATTATAAATAATTTATTAAAAATAAGATTTTTAGATATTATTAATTATAAAAAATATAGATTCTATTAAAATCATAATCTTAATAGAATTAGTAGATTATAAATAATCTATTAGAAATAGACTAGATATTATATTATAATTATTATAATTCTTTTTTATATATTTTTAGAATTTTCTAATAAAATCTTTAATATCTATATAAAGAGTATTATAGTATAAATTAATAAATATTTTATTAAAACTCTAAATTTTATTATAAAAATTATTAAGCTTTATAAGATAAATATTAAATATATTAAAATAAAAGATAATATTTTTAAATATTTCTTTTAATCTTAATTAATTTTAATAGTTTATAATTAAATACTAAGTAAGAATCTATATATTATTATTTATAAATTATTTTATATAAATATTAGATATAGATTAGCTAAATATCTATTTAAATAAATATTAAAAATTATAATAAAATTTATTTAGTATATAGAAGTAATTAAATATTATAAACTATATATAAATTAAATTTTTATAGTTTTTTATATTAATTAAGTAGACTATATTAAGATATTTAAAACTTAAATTAATTAATTTAAAAAAATTATTTTTATCTAGTTAATTTATTAAGCTAGATATTAAAATAATAATCTATAATTTTTCTATATTTATAGATATTAAATTCTACTAATAATAAAATATTTTTTATATATAATTTAATTACTTCTTACTAATAAAATTAATAATAAGTGGATTAATAAGATATTATAATAATTTAATATTACTATATTTTATTACTAGTTATAATATAAAAAATAATTTAACTTATTAAAAAAAATAATATATTATTTAAAATTTAATATTAATATTAATATCTAATACTTATTTATTCTTTTAATAATTATATTAAAAAGTAGTATTATAAACTTTATTAATAAGATCTAAAAAATTCTAAAAACTTAATTTTATTATTTTATTATTAAGTTATTATCTAGACTTAGTTTTAATAATTATAATATTATTAATAAACTTCTTTTTTTTTATTATTATATAAAAGAGTATTAAAACTTAAATATAAAAATTAATAATTATAAATAATTTAAATATATAATACTTAAATAGTAAAAATTCTAATAATTTTTAATCTAAAAATTAGTTATTATTAAGAATAATATAAAATAATAATTTATTTTTTAATATAAAGAAATTCTTTAAAATAGAATTTAATAGATTTATTTAGATATAAAATTAAACAGTAATAATAAGTATAAATATATATTAATTATATAATAAAGATATCTTAATTTATTATAATTAAACTCTTTAGATATAATAAATTATTATTTAATCTTTATAAATTATTTAAAATTATTAAATAAAGTTGTTAGTCTTAGAATTATTAATAGCTTTAAATATTAAAAACTTAAAATATTTAAGAAATATTTTATTATAAATTTAATATATCTTTTTAATTATTCTTTTATTTTTATAAATAGCTAGAAATTATATAAATTTAATTTTTAAAATAAAAAGATATTTAAAAATAGATATTAATAACTTAAAGACTTCTTATATTATAAATATATTATTAATAGTATCTAAATAAACTATTTTAATATTTATAATAATAAGATATTAAAATATTTTTTTTTATTCTTTATTATCTAAATATCTAATTTTAAATACTTAGAATATTTCTTACTAATTAAGAAGTATTATTAGATTATATATATTCTATTAAAGACTAGCTTATAATAATTATAAATATTTAATAATAATTATAATTATTAAATTAATAAAGATTAGTTTATTCTAAAATATCTTATTATATTTAATATTTAAAAAATTTATATTATTATATATAATTATATAATCTAGATTATATCTTTATTCTTTTAAATAGATCTACTAAATAATTATTAATATAAATATTATATAATATAAAAAAATTAATACTAATTTTTTTTTTTTTTATATAAAAGTTAATATTTTTTATAATCTATATATAATTATAATAGATTTTAAATTTAAAAAGAAACTTTAATATTTATTATTTAATATCTAGTCTATATAAATAAAAACTAATAGTAGTTTAAATAATATTTAAATAAATCTTTTATTTAAAGAATAAAATAATTAAGATTATAAAATATTAATATTAGAATATCTTATATTCTTTATTTTTTAAAATATTTTAATAGCTAGCTTTTATTTATTTATTTTATAAGAGTATATAGTTAATTTTATTTTAGATTAAAGTTTTCTCTTAAATATCTTACTAAATATGATTAAAATTAAATTTTATAATATTAATAATTTCTAGTTTTTAATTTCTAAAGAAGATGCTTATTAAGAGTATATTAAACTTATAATTTAATATTTTAATAATATTCTTAACTACTAGATTTATTAACTAATTAAATTTTTAATATATAACTTTATATCTTTTTATATAATATTAATATTAAAGACTTTATTATTTATTCTTAAAGATAAAATTATTTTTAAATATAATAAATATTTTAAGAAAAATATTAAGTATTTATTAAATCTTTTTTTTTAGATAGATTAAGATCTTCTAGAGATATAATTTTATATAAAAGTAAATAAAGATTTTAATAAATAGATTATTTATTTAATTAGTCTATTTATTAGATATAATATTAATCTAGTTATTTAAGATTATTATATATAAAGTATCTATTATTTAATAAATTTTAATAGTAATAATTTTATTAATTATTAATAAAGCTAATCTAAAAAGATTAATATAGAATAATTATAATATTATAATTATAACTAGTATCTCTTAAAAATTAAAACTAATATATTAAGATTTAATAAATAAATAAAATTTTTATAATTAATTTTAAATATTTATATTTTTTAAAATTATATAGTCTTTATTTTTTATATAATCTATATTTTTTATAGCTAATTAGAGTTATTAAACTAAATATCTAATTAATAAAATATTATAATTTATAAAGCCTAGTAGAATATTAATTTTATAATTAATTTTTATTAATTTTTTAAATTTTTAACTCTTATTAATATATTTATTATTTAATTAAATTAGCTTTTTATAATTTATAAATTATAACTCTTATTTAATATTTAATATCTTAAAGGTTTTTATATATATAAAATCTATAACTCTTAAGCTAAATTAGTATTATTAATTTTTATATAGAAAGTCTAACTTTATTAATTTTTATAAAATTAAAATACTAGTTATTTATTTTATATTTTAGTTTTTTTATTTAAATAGTATCTATATTTTTTATAACTAATTATATTTACTTTATTTTTATAAAAGTTAATTATATTATTATATAATACTAATTTAGCTATATATTAAGAATTCTAATTAAATTTTAAGTATTTTAAAATAAAATTAATATATTAAAAGAGTTTAGATTATTTAATATTATTAGATAAGCTTTTAAATTTTATTAATTATTTAATATACTAATTATATTAATCTATTAAATTATTTTCTAGTAATTATTTAATTATATAATAAATCTTCTCTATATTCGTTTATTATAATTAGAAAAGGGTGTGATATTATATAAATATAAAAAAAATAATATAAAAATAATTCTTAGCTAAGAAAAAATAGATTTTATAATTTTAAAAATTTAAATATATACTTTATAATAAATTAAATATTTAAGTATAGTTATATATATAAATATCTTATTTTTATAATATCTATATATTCTATAACTAATTATAAGATTTAGATTTACAGCTAAACCAATTAGATCTTATAGAAAATTAAAATTAGTTATATATTAAAATTTAAACCTAGCTACTTTATTATAATTTCATTATAGTATATTATAAGATTTAATATTTACTAAGATATACTTTATTACTTAAAAAATCTATATTTATATATAATATTTAATATAAAAAGATATTAACTATTTAAATATAAAATTTAATAATATATAATAACTAATAATATTAAATTAATATATAATAATATAATATTATCTCTAATACTTAGTATATAATATATATATCTATCTAAATTAAAAATTATTAATAATTTAATAATAGTCTAGTTTTTTATACTATAAAAATTAAATATTAAATTATTTACTAATTATAGTCCTCTTTTTATATAATAATAAATTATAATATAGCTTTAAATATATTATTTAATATTTTAATTAAATAAAAATTAGTATAAGATTATAATATATCTTTAATTATATTAAAGACTAAATAAAAAAAATATATTATAATTAATATAAAAAAAAATAGAAGAGATAAATAAAAATTAAAAAGATTTTATATATTTTTAAACTTTAATTAACTATTTTTTTTTTATATTTAGTTTAATATTATCTTTATATATATATCTTTATTTTTATTATAATAATAAATTATATTACCTAGATATTACTATATAGAAATATAAAATCTAATTTTAATACTCTTTCTTTTTTTTTTAATAACTAAAGTATAATTAATCTAACTAGTTATATCTTAATAAAATAAAACTTATAATTAAGTCTATATTAGATATTTTAAAATATTTAATATATATAGCTTATTAATTATTAAAAGTCTAATAAAGCTTATTTATAAAAAATTAATTATAAAAAAACTATTTTATATAAATTAAAATAAAATATAAAGAATTTAACTTTATATAAATTAAAAAATTTTATATTATAATATTAGTATTTTTTAATCTAGAATCTAGACTATCTAGTCTTTTAGATAAAATATATTATAGCTATATTAGTAAAAAAAGAGAAGATATTTTTCTTTAATTTAATTTTTATTTTACTAGACTATATTTATAGTTTTTAGAGTTTATATAATAATAAGTATATATATTTTTTAAATTTTTTATCTAGTTTCTATTTTTTTTAATATAGATTTAGTATTCTAGATTTTTATTTTAATATCTAGTATATTTCTTTTTATTAAATAATTATATTTTAAGCTTTGTCTTTATAATCTATTTAATATTATTAGAAATAAGAAGCTTATTAGAATATTTTTATATTTAGATATATTATTATTTATTAATTTTATATATAATATATAGAGTATTAGTCTTTTATTCTAATATAATCTAAATCTATAGATAATAAAATTAATTAATTATTTAAATCTAGTTAAAAATTATCTAATTAGTAGTAATTAAAGATAAAAATATAAGAGATATTAAAGAATAAAAAGAATAGAAAACTATTATTAAAATTATTTTATAAGATATTTAGTATATTTATAATAAAGATTATTAATATTAATTGATTTACTAATTAGTAAAAAGAAGAAAAGCTAATTTAAAACT
This sequence comes from Talaromyces thailandensis, assembly GCA_019828575.1. NCBI lineage: Eukaryota > Fungi > Ascomycota > Eurotiomycetes > Eurotiales > Trichocomaceae > Talaromyces > Talaromyces thailandensis. The sequence goes on from JACVQZ010000020.1 coordinate 68,149, forward strand.
AGTAAATAATATTATAGCTTTTTTATTACTATTATTATTATTAAGTATAAATATTAAATTAATAAAATTTTAATTAATAGTATAACTATTTTATATTTTTTTTAATAAAGAGATTTTTATTATCTTTAATAAGATAGCTTTTTTTACTTTTATAAAAATAGAAGAGAATAGTACTAATAATAATAAAAAAAAACTAGATATTATTAATTTTATAATTTTTAATAAAAGTTAATAACTAATATATATTAGTTAAATATATATATACTTAAAATAAAGCTAATAATAGAGAATTTTTATAATTATAATAAATATATATGTCTTATTTAATAAAATAATAGAGGGAAAAATAAGTATATAAATAATAATTAAAGTATCTATCTTAATATTTTATAATATATAAAAAGAAGAAAGAAAAGATATATTAAAAAATTAAGAGATAAAATTATATTAAAACTTTTTATATTAATTAATAAATAGTTTAAAAAAGTAATTATAATTTTCTTTTATATAAAAATATTTAATTAGTTATAAAAATTATAAAAATAATAAAATATTTAAATCTTTAATAATATATATTATTTAAACTATTTATATATTAGATTATATTTTAATATTAGATTTTTTAAATTACTTATTAGCTATAGAAACTATAGAAAATATAAAAATTATAGAAATAATAAAAATTATAGAATTATAATAATAGATATACTTATATAGATTTATTTAATAGTTTTTTTAACTTATTATTTAAATAATTTAAATATTAAGCTTTAATTTATTATAAAAGAGATGCTTTATAAAGAAAATATCTAATAAATAACTTATATATATAAATTAAGAGATCTTAAGATTAGTAAAGATATTTTAAATAATTTTAATAAATTTAAGCTTATATTTTTTTTTTTTTTTATTTTTATAGAAGATTAGCTATCTTATTTTAAAAGATTTATTTATATTATAATATTTTAAAGATATATACTTTCTAGAAAAAATATTTATAATTAAATTATAATATTTTCTAGTAGAAGTAATATTTAATAATATTTTATTTTATTTTTTCTTAGATATTTTATTTATATTATAAGATTTTAATAGAATCTGCTTTCTTAGAAAAATATTTATTATTAAGCTCTAATATTTTTAGAAAAAAGTAGTATTCTTAGATATATTATTTTAAATAATTAGATTATTATTTACTTTAATTAAATTAAATTAAATTAATATTATATTAGACTATAAATTATATTAAAAAAATATACTAAATATTAACTAGTTTAAAGCTAGTATAGTTAATAATATTAAGTCTATTAAATTATTATATAATTTTATAAGATTATTATCTATATCTTATATTAGTTTTATTATTAAATAAGATAATATAGCTAATATAGTATTTTATTTAATAGCTTTTATTAATAATATATTAAGCTTTAACTATATTATTAATATTATTATTAAAAAATTATAATTATTTTATTAATTTAATAATACTATTTTAATTTTAATTTATTTAATTTTCTTTTTTTTCTTCTTCTCTTAGACTGTGATAGTATTAATTTATATCTAGATTTTTAAAAATAAAAAGTAAAAATAGAAAAAAAAAATTTTTTTATATTTATTTTTTTTCTAATATTATTATTAAAAAATTATATTAGCTTTTTAAAGAATTATTAACTAAAAATCTTAAAAAAATTTAATATTTTTCTTTTAATTAAAAACTTTATTATTTTTAAAAAAATTAATAATTTTTTATTAATATTTCTTTACTATAAAAGTATCTATTAATATTAAATTATAAAAATTTTTATTATTATACTTAGTTTTTATTTTATTAATAGCTTACTTAGTAATTTATTTTAATATAAAACTAGCTCTTATATTTATATATAATTTATAGATAATTATTTCTAAAGGATTTAATTATTTTATATTAGATATATTATAAGATAGATTATATTTATTATAATAATTTTTTATTTTAATGATTAAATTAGTCTTATTAAAATATATAAAAAATAAACTTTAATAATATAAGTTATTAATAATATTTTTTTAAATAGAATTTAGTTTTATTTACTATTTTATCTCTATTTAATTCTAGATTTTAAATTTAAAAAAGTTTAAATTTTCTATTTAATTAACTATATCTATTTTAAATTAAATATTTTAAATATTATTTATTTTATTAATTAATACTAATATATTTAATTAATTATTTTAGTAAAATTATAATTTTTAATATAATAATTTTTAAAATAGATCTATAATAATAAAATTATCTATTTTTAGTTTTAGTATTTTATTTATTTATTTATTATTATTATATTTATTTAGCTTAGCTTTTAAATAGTTAAATATCTAATATAATAAAAGTAAAATTATTTTATTTATTTAATTAGATTTATAATCTTCTTTACTTTCTTTCTATTAGATATTATAGATATTATAATTAATAGAAAATTTTTAATAAATAATATTAGTAATATTTAAAATATTAATATCTATTCTAAGTAAATTTATTATAATAATTATTTAAATTATAGAATTCTCTTTCTTAAATTTATTTATATAGAGATTTTTATTAGCTAATATAAGATTAGAATAATAATACTAGATAATTTAATAGATATTATACTATTCTTTTTTATCTAAATTATATTATTAAGAAATATTTAAGTCTATATTAGTTATTATAGCTAATAATATTTAATAAAAAATTTTTTAAATAATATTAATATTCTTAATATTATTAATATAAATAATTATTTTATAGATATTTTAAGGATTAATATTTTTCTTAAATAGTATATTTTTAAGAATAAATTATAATATATTTTAGAACTATATAAAAGCTCTTAATATAGATTTTATAATAATAAATATATCTTTCTAATTAATTAAGATTTATATAATATTTATTTAAAAATTATTTTTATTAATTAAATAGAATTTATTTTATTTAAATATAAATATTTTAGTCTTTTTATTTATAATAGTAGAATATCTTAATTAAAATATTTTTTATTTAAGAATATCTCTAAGAACTATAAATTATATAAAAGTTAATTAAAATTAATTTTATTATTATATAAAATAATATTTATTAATTATTACTAGCTTAATTCTTAATATTAGATTTAAAAGTTTTAATATCTTCTAAAAAATATTAAAAATTATTATTTTAGGTTCTATAAAAATATATATAAAAATTTTTTTTTTAATCTAAATTATAAGACTTAGTATACTAGTTATTATATTTAATAAGATAAATTTTATATCTAATAATTTTTTTAAATTATTATATTAATATTTATTAAATTAATTAAGAGAAATAATCTAAATAATAATCTTCTTAATAAGAATAGTAAAAGTTTAAAAAAATAGACTTTTTCTAAATCTAGTATAAATAATAAATAATATATTATTTTTACTATATATTAATTTTTAAATTATATAGATTTACTTCTTATAAGATTTTTAATTAGTATATAAATCTTTTCTATCTAAAGATTTTTATTTAATAGCTTAGTTTTTTTTATTTAGAATTCTTTTTAGATAAAATTTAATTAATTTATATTAATATAAAATATATCTCTTTATTATATAATTATTAATTATAGATAATAGTTTAATAAGATTCTTATTTATAATTTAATTATATATATATATAACTACTCTAGACTTTAATATTTTTATTAATAGTTTTTAAAATCTTTTTTTAAATCTAATATTTTTTTTATAAATATTTTTTTTGTTAGTATAGTTAACTTATAAGATATTTTTAATATATATTTATTATATTATTTCTATATTATTATATAATTTTAATAAGTTCTATATTTTTTATATTTTTTATACTTTTTATAACTAATTAAGGGCTAGTAATAGTAATAAAATATAATAATATTTAAATAATTTTATATCTAGTATTAATATAAGTAATTATTCTTTTATAAATTAATATATATTTATTTTTTTATATCTTTAATATTTTTTATAGTTTTTAGTTTTTCTATATCTTTTATACTTTTTATAGCTAATTAAAGAATAGTAATAATAGTATAATAGATATTCTATAATATAATATTATTTAGATAAGATTATATTAAATATTAATATAAATAATTATTTTATTATAAATTAATTTATATCTATAGTTTTTATATTTTTTATACTTTTTATGCCTTCTATAGTTTTTTTAATTAATTAAAAGTATATTTAATTTTTTATAAATAGAATTTAGTTAATTTATTAGTATTAAGAATTATTAATTATATTAGAATTTTACTAATTTCTAGCCTTTAAAAAAAGAGTATATTTTAAAAATATAATTATATAATAAATATAGTATAAAATTAGAAAATAAAAAAATAAATAAAAAGTCTATTGATTTTTTTAAAATTTTAGTAAAGTAAATTTTTAATTATTATAATAATATTTATAAATATTAAGTATAAAGTTAATTTATTAATTTTTTACTCTTATCTTATTAATAAAATGTGATAAGAAGTTCTTAGATGTTCTTTACTTTGCTTGAGTTATTCTAGATATAGTAATGCCATATCTATATGACTGGCAAAAAAATTGAGTGGGCTAAGAGCAGCTGAGATTCTGAGATAAAGCACTCATGTTATCACAAGCTTTCACTTAACAAGTTAGTATTAGGCTATTAGGTGCTTCTTTGTTGTATTTTATATTCAGGGTTCACTATAGACCCCGCAGGCACTACCGTATCGTAGGGACAATTAGCTACTCTGTATAACATAATCAATTTATTATTGTACTGTGCTAGTTGGCGATGAAGCAGCCAATTCGACGCAGCAGCGGCTGGAAAATGATAATGTCTATTACCACCTGGACTCTCATCGAGTCGAGTTCCGGTCTGATTGTGTTCGTGCGTTGATCTGCCCTCCTTTGTTCGAGGATTGCACTAATGCATGTAGCGACGAGATCGTTCCAAATATCTCGCCGCAGGTCAGGGTCTTATTGCGTTATATCTCGACTCCTGATATTGGGGTGTCCTCGGTCATTCTCGAAGCCAACCCTCTTGCGACTTACTGGTAGCAACCTGTTACTCTACTACAAAATGACACAAAAAACCCAAGTCTGTCTACCTGATTCTCTGTCTACCCGTTCTTTTTGCGTACTCCGTTTGCATACTTGGGTATAGAGGGTTTGCGAGGTAAAGAGCATCACTTCCAGCTCCAGCATCAGTCATGGGGCCTTACGGCATGGGATTTCCCTCTCCCGGGTTTGAGGATCACGGGTGGAAGTACTACATCATCACGCTCGTTATGATTATTGTTGCAGGGCTCACGGTGGTCGCCAGGCTGTGTACCGTAGTATATATTTCAATGTTCGAATGGTACCCACAAATATTCTTTTAGCACGTAAGTACGTCCTGGTCTACCTAGGCACAAAGATATATTTAATTTGAAATATCACATGTGCATTATAATCTTCATTCCACCTTGGACTCCCATCAAATGGCTCAGTACACCTTCGAGCTCTTCCGCGGAGCGTGAGGACATCCCTCGACTCTCCCAACCCACGTCGTAGCTTGTCTTTCCGACGACTGCGTCAACCTCTACTTTGACCAGCCCAGCGAATTCGAAAAGCGTGTAGCACAGATGCTAGAAGCTCAAGTAGATTCCCCAACAACGTAGGCGCTGAAGGCTGAGGGTGATGATAAGGGGTACGGGAAATACAGGTTTTGATATATGGTGAGATTACCGGGAACGCTGCCGGACATCAACGCATATGTGCAATGAATCGAGGTGGAATAGTGAATGCATGGATATCCAAAGATAGAGTAAAGAGTAACGATATTGTACATGAAGTTCTTCCATCATCACAAAACCGGTCCAACGCCTCAATGCTCCCGAGATGCTGTGTACTTAGATATATATAAATATATTACAAAATAATACAAGAGAACAGATCATTCTTAGATCAAGGCCTGACCGCGGAACATGGCTTCACGGACTTCTCTCACCACATCCTTGCGATCTTTCTTACCAACAAGAACGATGCCACGGCCACGTTTCCCCATTCGTCCAACACGGCCCAGCCGGTGAATGAAGTCGATCGTAGTATGAGGAACATGGTACAAGATGACAGTTCGGACCGGCAAAGTGTCGATACCTCGGGACCCCAGGTCGGTGGTGACCATGACCTTGGTATTCGGCAGGCGTTTCATGACTCCCATCGCTGGTTCTTCTTCCGATTGAACGAAGGGAAGTGAAGATTTTTGTATACGACGCATTTTCTGCAGTTCTATAATCTCCTCTGTGGTTGGAGGACGTCTGGGTGTGGTGAACTCATCAACGATTTCCTGTGAGCGTTTGGAAGAGTCTCGCGAAAAGGGGATGGCGTCGATACCCTTCTTCTGCAGGAATTGGGCGACTTCCTCGGCTTCCTCGCGCTCGTTGACGAAAACAATGATCTTGCGTACTTCCTTCTCCATGAAAGGATTGTACTCGCCCATGGACTCTGTTTCTCCTGATTTGGCAATCGACCATATAATATCGGCGCAGGCAAGGCTGCGGTTGCCATGGAACGGCTCTTTGTCAATATCAACCACACCAAGCTGGACTCGTCGTGGAATAGCGTGCAGATTCGGCGTAGCGAGGCGACGAACGTCGGGGTATCTCTTGCGCAAGAAAGTGTCCAGACTGCGCGGGATGGTGGCAGAACACAAGACCAGTTGTTTCAATGAACCCGCCGCTTTATCAATGATCTCCGTCGTTATAGATCCAAAAGACCGGTCCAAAAGTGAATCAGCTTCGTCGACAACAATATGTTGAACACGGCTCAAAACGTAGGGATCCGTCTTGGCAATTGACGCCAAAAGATGGGGTGTGGAGACCAGAATGTCGATACCAGCAGGGTTGAAAACCACACTACGGATCTTGCGTGGCGTATCGGAAGATGCTATGTGCCCGGAACGAAATTTGACTGTGTGAGAAAAGGCCTTGACCTTTGCGCCAACTTGTGCAACAAGCTCTGATGTCGGTAGCAAGATAATCGCCCTTGGTCGTCCCGCCGAGGTTGTAAGATTCTCTGACAGTTCGGGGGATTCGAGTTCGTTGGTGCGCTCCTTGGCTCTCTTCTCGCTTTCCTTTGCCTTTTCAGCTTGTTGTTGCTCCTCTTCTATCTTTTCCGCCATTTCTGTTCGCTTGATGTTGTCGATTATAGGTATCAAATACGCCAAAGTCTTGCCGGATCCTGTTTCTGCCGCCAACAAGAACTGGTCGTAATTGTACTGAAACTCCGATGCCTTTTTCTTCTTTATGTTGTTCTTTTTGCCGTCTCCATCGGATAACAATGCGGGGATGGCGACGCTTTGGATAGGGGTGGGAGTGACATCGACGAGGTCGGGTAGGGCTTGCGTGAGAATCGAGTCTTGTACGGTAGGCAGGAGCTTGAATTGATCAAAGTTCATAATGCTGGCTATCCGCTCTTTGATCACATTTCGCAAACCGTAGCTCAATGGCGATAGTGTAGTCTGCATCTTCAACGCTTTATATAATGGCGACTCCTCTTTTTTCTTTTTCTCTCCTTCCTCCCCATCACGCCCGCGCGATGATCTTTTGATGGCGGCGTCTGATCTGGCTTTCGCTTCACCGCGGAGTCGTGGGGTGGTCTGGTTCAGGTTTGACCATGGACCCTTTTCACTGCGGGCTCGGTCTCTCTTTTTCAGATTGTCCTTGGCGACATGCGGAGAGAGTGCCATTCTCGTCGGCTTGTTGCGTAAGCGTCCAGAAGACGCATATCGTGTAGAAACAAGCCATGGTGTATAGGAGGCGCGGAGGGCCGGTAGAGCTGGACGTAAGATGGTTCTTCCATGCCAGCTCATGGAACCAGCGGACATGATCACGACCGGTGCGATTGAATAGACGCAGCTGTACTTCCGTTGTCGCGGGTTTCTAATGTTAATATTGTGCTCTGAATACTTATCGACAAAATCAGCTCCTATTTTCAAGAACAGCTCGTAATCGATGCAGCAAGCAAGGTACTAGGGTCTGAAGCAATAATCGATCGAAATAAAAATTGGACGGAGGCAATCCAGAGGCCGCACGCTAGACTGTTCTGGGACTAGTAATTGACAGGGATGCGGAGAATAAAGCTGGCCAATCAGACACTGCCAATGGCAGCTTGAGGTTGTGTTGCCCCAGGCAACCGCGTCCACCGCCCTCGTCAACAAGGCAAGCCCACTCGGGCAGGCGCTCCTGCCTTGTTTGCGTGCTTTATTTATCTTTGCCTGCCCTGGATGAAACGTCTCCTCCAACCCTGTCTCTCTCCTCACTCACCTTCAAAAACCGTCTCTACCTCTCGTCTACACCACCTCTCCTTCTCTTCTGTACAATCGCTTTCTCCCTGCTCTTTTCACCTCGAAGAAGAAGTTCGCCATATCGGGCACTTTTCGAGTCAGATCGAGCATACTTGAAAAGAGACTCGACCGGCGATATCCACGTCCAGTCATTGCTGTGGCCCACCTACGCCATAGCATTCCAGACCCCATTACAACCCACCTCGCACCAGTACTTGTTGGATAATACCTTCTTGTTTGTCTAGCATCCTCACAGTCTGGAGGTGTCTACTGCCGCATATTGCACGATACAAGCCTGCGACAATATTTTGACAGCGGGCAGAAGATGACTAGCCCGCGTCCTTTGTCAGAGCTGAGCCCAGTGGCTCAGCGACGCAATTCTCCAAGCTGGAAACAGTCGCCGACCAAGGTACGTTTCGAAATAGGTGACGTCGAAAAGTGCCAGAGTTGCTAATGCGATTGCTTAGTATACACTGGGCTCATCCCCATTTGACTCATCACCATTTAATAATTCAACTTCAAAACGCCTCTTCTGGCAAGATCGCGAGTCGCAATCATCGTTTGTTTCCTTGAATTCTGAAAACGCGAAGCCATATGACCCAGAAGTGCCTTACTCTCCAACCAAGAGAGCCTCGATAGAAAATCTTAAGCGCGCATCTCGAGTTAAAAATAGCAGTTTGATTGCCCGCGAGCAGAATACAGAGTATGACCCATCACATATTTCTGTCCCCGAGCGCCCGTTAGCAACAGGTCGGTCGTTCCACGGCCGAAGCCAAAGTGACGTGCAATCACCACGTCGAGAGGCACAAGAGTCACCACAACACAGACCAGTTTCACCAAGCAAAGATCAACCTTCACCACCAAAATCAAGTCTATCGAAGGCGACTCGATTTGGTCACAAGCTATTTGACCCCGAGTCTGATATCTGGTCCGATCTAGACGACGGACCTTCGCGTTTCTCTGAAAGAAATCCCAAGAGTGTCACGTTTGACGCCGCGCCTCCTCAAATCAATGAATATGAGATGACCACTCCTGATATATCCTCTCTTGCAGAATCGCGTGAGGGCAGTTACGAATTCGATGAGGATGAAATTGATGTCAGTTTCGACAGAGGTTCGTCTTTGGATCGGGACGACAGTTTCGACGCTTCTCTCGAGGACATCGAGAAAACTCCAGTGGTGTTGCCTGAAGACTGGCGATTTATGAGCCCCGACTCGGCAAATGACGAGTTGGTCAGCGAGGACGAGGACCCGTTTGTTGATCATCCTGGAAGCCCCAGTCCTGACGTCCAGCCGGTGACGAACCATGATACTTCTCATCATGGCCGTATCGACTCGCTCGATTCTAACGGCGAAAAGCGTCCGCTTCCACCTCTGCCTAACGCGCGATCTCAAAGTCAATCACCTCGTCTGAGCAGCCCTGATAAGTTGTCTGCAGCATTCGAGCGGGCGGCTAGTGGACAGCGTGTGCTACCTTCTCCTCCCGGCCCAGCTTCGTATTCTAAAAACGACATTGTGGGATCTGGACGCCCGTCCATGAACCTAGAAGACAGGCTACGACTTATGATGCTACAAGAAAGAGACGACAATGACCAACAACTAGAGCTTGAACGCCAAAAGGAAAGACGCATGAGGAGGGCTGGCGCTCGCGAGAGAAGCGCTGGAAGCGAATATGAAGATAGTCGAGCATCCGAGTCTATGGCAAGCCAGGTTGATACTCCACCACATATCTCGCGGGAAGATATCCTCCGAAATTTGAAGTCTAGGGAAGATCTCAGCTATGACGATGAGGAAGATGACGACGCCGATGGCTATTCCTCTCAGTTCAATTCTAGTCCACCTCCCCACACACAATACGACCCAGATGTTCCCATTCCTTCTCTGGAAGATCATCTGGACGAGGTCGATGTTCAAATCAAGGACGAGCCAATGAGCGATGACGAAGGCGATGTCTACGACATTCCGGAATACTTCGGACCTAATGCGCACGGATTACCTCTTCCTTCAGATGAAGACCGACTGGGAGACGACGATGACGATGAAAGCAACTATTCTCGAAACTCGAGAGATACCATCAAACAGGAACGAGATATCTCTGCGGAGACGAATGAGACCGACGTCACCACAGTTTATGTTCCAGAAACGGAAGACATCAAGGAGAGTATTGAACATGATCAGGAATCATCAGAGACCGGAACTGGGTCATCGAACGGCTTTGAACACCTGGACTTTGGTTTGGCAAATATTCCCGAGCCACTTCAACGCCCTCAAACTCCAGATAAACGGACTGGTGACATGCCTGACGAACCATCTACTCCTGACTCCGTGATTAGGCATCCAGTTGACGACGAGTCTGGAGGAGAAGAATCTGATTATGAAACGACTCCTGAGCCGGTCTCAGATCTTGTCGCCACGATCAAAGCCCCTGGTACAGGCTTGAAAACTCGTCCGTCACTAACACCCGCTGATGTACAGTCTATGGCCGCCGTCCGCCGTAAAGTGAGCGTTCAGAGCGCAATCGTACCAGTTGCTGAAGCAGTCATTGAAGACAGCCAAGAAAATGACAACGAACAGGAAACACACGATGGCGAGCAAGCGAACGACACCCTACCGACCCTGGACGTCCCGGAAGTAAGCCAGAGACAGAGCAGTCTGGTCAAATTGGATATCCCATTCACTGGTTCCGGTGAAGGCCTTGACCTTGGTTTGGATAAAGAGTTCGATCGAGTTATTGAGGCCCAAAAGGTTGCGTTTGACCTAGCCCTTTCCAGAAAAGCCTTTGCATCCTCAACAACACCCAACCCACTTGGAACCCTTAAAGAAGACCCATCAGGACCCATTGGAGAATTAAACCCATCACAATTTGGAACTTCTTTTGCTAACAGATCTCCAATCAAACAGAGAGGTTACCTCATGCGTCAAAACACCAAAGTCATTATCGCTTCTAGCAATACCAATGACGAATCTCAGACTGCTGCCCAGAACGAAGCTACGAAAACTGCGGAGACCAAGCCAGAGAACGCCTCTCCTCGCAAAGCCAGTCAACCCACATGGACTGCTGAGCCTTGGAATGGTAAGATGCGCCGTCAAAGTTCGAAGGCCCCCGGTGCCATAAAAAAGAAGCCTGTTCCTGGAGCAGTCCCGCCTTTGCCGGGTATGCCGAGCAATGTTCAGGATGTCCAACAAAGTATCGAGGAGGTGGAAACCGAGCAGCCAGAGGACGACCAAGAGAGGGGGAGACTCTTCGTCAAGGTCGTCGGTGTCCGAGATTTGGACCTGCCTTTACCTAAGGGTAAGTTATCATAACATCAACGTGAGATATTTGCTCTCGCCCTAACCAAAATACCCTCTAGGCGAGAAACTTCAATTTGCGTTGACATTGGACAACGGCTTGCATTGCGTCACGACGTCATGGCTCGAGCTTGGAAGGAGCGCACCAATTGGCCAAGAATTCGAACTTATCGTTCACAGAGACCTGGAGTTTCAACTGACATTGCACATGAAGACTGACGGCACACTCTTGAAGCAAAGCCGAGAATCAGTAGTATCCGCTACTCCTTCGAAACAAAAGTCTTCAGCTTTCAGCCGTGTTTTCGCATCTCCAAAGAAGCGCAAAGAAATGGAGATGAAGCAGCAATTAGAGCAACAAGAAAAGCAGAGATTGGAAGCAAAAGCCAATGCCGGTCCTTGGGAAAAGCTTCGCTCGATCATCGATCGCGATGGTAGCTTTGCTCGTGCCTACGTCTCCTTGTCGGACCACGAAAAGTATGCATACGGACGACCGTATGTTACCCGCGTTCCTTGCTTCAATGAATGGGCTGTCGAGGAACCATCAAGTGTGAAGAGCAAGAAGAGCAGTTCCCTCAACATTGTGCAAAAGCGACCTCCCTATAAGGTTGGCAACTTGGAGCTTCAACTTCTCTTTGTTCCTATTCCAAAAGGTGCCAAGGAAGAAGACATGCCCAAGAGTATGAATGCCTGCATACGTGAAATGCGCGAAGCAGAGAACGCTGCTTCTCGTATGTGGGAAGGCTACCTGTCTCAACAAGGAGGCGATTGCCCTGTGAGTTTATTTACATCCTTGGAAATGTAATACAATTTAATGCTAATGGTCGTGACAGTACTGGAGAAGAAGGTTCTTCCGGTTGCAGGGATCAAAGTTGACTGCCTATCATGAAGTTACTCGCCAACCACGTGCCACAATCAACTTGGCCAAAGCTGCCAAACTTATTGATGACAAGTCGGCTTTGACCCAAAAGGAGACCACAACTCGAGGAGGCGGAAGACGCAAGTCGGCATTCTCGGAAGAGGAGGAGGGTTACATGTTTGTCGAGGAGGGATTCCGCATCCGCTTCGCCAATGGCGAGGTGATTGACTTTTACGCTGATAGCCGCGCCGAGAAAGAAGGATGGATGACAGTGCTGTCGGACACTGTTGGTAAGGGCTATGCTGCAGGTACTGGTCAAGTGAAAGCCTGGACAGAGCTTGTCCTAAAACATGAGAAGGCATTGAACGCTAAACGCGAAGCACTCGATCGTCTGATGGGTCCCAACGGGCAGTCTTCGCAACAGAAAGCGCCGGCTTCTCAGCCAACAAAGCCTCGACACCAACACAATCTCTCCCAGCCTGAAGTTCGCTCCCCTGAAGCCCGACGGGAAAAGACTCGATCTCTCATGTTTTAACGACCGCCGACCTCACTAACCTTCACTTACGCTGTAGAGACTTCCATTATTGTTTGCATTTCTATTTCCTCGCCGGATTTTCTTGAAGTTTTTGTTACTATACCAAGCTCTCTCCTTCTTCTTCATCATTTTCCCTCATAGCTCTACCTTTAACGTTCTCGTTGTGATTTTCTTCTCTTGGCACTCACTGCTTGCACATTTTGTTCTCTCACCGCCAGTCTCCTGGTGTACAATTCCACTTTCTGGGATATTTCAAGCTCTTCAATTTTGGTGAAAGGCGTATCACGAGATATGACCAGTCATGACAGCGTTGTTCAAAAACCGAAGCAGAGCTCAAATCAAGAACATATTTGTCTTTTCTTTCGTTATACTGTTCATTCTTGTTTTTGATTTGTTCTCTTCTGGTTGTAAGTTATGTTTTTTTATTGAGTAATAGATGGGTAGTCCATTCAAAATTGCTTTTATGATCTACTATTATAGTAGCTGGATATTGGTAGCCCGTAAACGCTCAGTATACAGGCAATAGTTACATCTACTCATATTGTCTAACCTCCCTCCGCACCGGACGCATCTTCCTCAGGCTCCGACTCGATACCTGCCAGAGTGTCTTCGCCGGCCTTTACCTTTCCAGCCGTGGCACGCGGGTCGGCTTCTTGAGAGGCTGCGATGCCTCCTGATGTCAAATACAGGAACGTATTCGCGGGATAATGGTCGACGTGGTTGAAAAACACACCGAACCTATGGCAAAAAGGTTAGTAAACAATATTCAAACCGGCATATCGCTTGAACGAAAACCTTACGCATTCGACTCTTCTTCCTCTCTGAATATCCGGTCATAAATCTCCCTCTGCTTAAAATCATTCATCTCCTTCTCATACTTGGCGAAATCAATCGTCTCCCTATTAAACTCCTTCGCCGCTCTTTTGTTATACGAATCGAAAATCGGATGTTCCAACAACAGACCCAACCCGGGTGCCTTGGGAATCGATAGTCTTGTAGCACCATAACTCTCCTCAATGATTTTGGGGTCACATCCACAACGAACAATGAGCGCGACCATAGCTACCATTTTCCGGATCTGATGCATCATGAAACTTTGTCCGTGGACCTTGAGGCTTACCCATTCTGTGCCGTTGATGATGATGGGCTCCTTGTTGGCGACGAAGGATTTAATGATTCGTTTGGAGGATGGGTCGCGAAATGTCTTTTGGATGGTGTAGTTGTGGAAGTTGCGGGTGCCGATGTACTTGTCAAGCGCGTCTTGGACTCGTTGTAAGCGATTTGGGGGGATGCGGTAGGCGCGTTTGGCGGACTGATAGGCGGCTTTGATTTGTTTGATGCTGGTGTTTATGATTTCTTTTTGTTCGGTGGTTAGTTTTGGTTTGGGTGGTTCTTGGGCTTCGTCTGTCTCCTGCACGTTCTTCTCGGTGGAAGCTGAAGTTTCCGGGGCTTCTTCGAGTTTAGCAATCACGTCAACTGGCTGGGGTTGCTCCTTGTCAACTGCCGTTTCTTTGTCGCTATCTTCCTCGATGTACAGCGCCCTCTGAACAAGTCTTCGGATTTCTTCAGGCACCTTCTCCAAGATAGGCTTGACCTCGTTCTCGTCAATGTTGCGCCAAAAGTCCATAACCCCTTCTTGTCTTGCAAGGAATCCCTCCATATCCCCATTCTCCTCGGCAAGTTGCACTGTCTTCTTTCCCAGATGTGTGCTCGGGTGAGGCGGCAAGAAGCAATGAGTAGGAATCAAATACTCGTACATACGAGAATCGCAAAGTTGATAGCAGCTGAAGCCCTTGGTGACAGTCTCGTAGCCCCAGACGCGGATCTGTGGGCTTAGATTGTCATTGATTTTCTGAACAATGTCGGGATCTTCAACAATCAATTTGAGGGATACCACGTTTCCAGCTGCGTGCACGCCTCTGTCCGTACGAGCACATCGGACGAGAGAAGACTTTTTGGGGTCGGCTGCGTTAGCCTTTGAAATTGCGCCGGCAGCGACAAAGGCAGCGAATAAGTCTCCTTCTATCGTTTTCTCAGTTGGACTCCTGCATTGAAAAATGTCAGTATTTGTTCCAATCTATCTACCGCGAGAATGAACGTACAGCTGCATGCCATGGTACCCTGTACCAGAGTACCCAATCATAACAGCCACTTTCTTCTTCGGTCGTCGTTCCTCGGCCGCAATATCCTCTGCCGAGAATTGAGTGGCATAAATCGGCATCGGCGCCTCGCCATTCTCTATCTTGCGCTTCTTTTGCGCTTGTTCTTCATCGTTTCGGTCTTTATTTGCTTCCCGGTCGTTACCATCATCGCGTTTTTGGCGACTGCAATTTAGTTAGAAAAGTTGTCGCAATGAGGAGAACGTAAGGAGAAGGGCGCAGGACCTACAAATATTCGTTACGTCCCAAATGGCGTTTCTGATTCTTTCCACCTCTTCCTCCTGCCATGCTGAAGCTTCAGTAGAGACCCGGGGGACTACTTTGAGGTGATTGAGTCGCGAGTATGGTCTGGAAGGTGAAATAGATGGCACGAGTGAAGTCGCTATGCGGGTTCGAGCTTGAATTGTTGACTGAGAGAAAAGTGGTGACAACTGCGCAAGTCCCTGCCTTCTGAAAGGGATGCTGTACATAGGCGCAAGAGTGCAGATGCAGGAATATCAATCGACAATGGGCTATCTCAATGCATCTGAAACCATTTGCCAGAAGCTTTTTGACATAAAAGACCGAAATTATTTCTCCGGCCGACAGGGCGGGTCTTCTTATGATTGGCCAGATACTTTTATATAGTATAAGCGCACTAGTCTAAATGTAGTAGGCGGTCGATGTTCTGCCACTATCTGTAAGGTATTGCTCATCCATCCAAGGCTTCATTAATCTTTCTTTATTCACACCTTTCTTCCGTTTCGACTCTGTCTCCGCAGCCTCTCTTTTCGCATATATTGTGAGGAAGCCGCGCTTCTGTTTAATACATATAAATACCCCATTTCCTTGAGCTTTTGCACGGAAAAGAAGAAGGGTCATGTCGCTTTCACCTTTCGCATAGATCTCTACATTCTGGTCCCGACTTTCAGTCGACGACACCACACCACCACTTTCCAATCGCCAGCCGCCAACCGCTGACGGTCCCGTCCCGCTCTCTGTTGAGGAATCATGGATTTGGCCAGCGCTCTCGTTCGGAGCGTAGTTCGCGCCTTCTACGAAACCCGACAGATCCTAGTAGTTGATGCGCTGTTTATACACTCGGTGTATGACTCCCGAGTTCTGCTATTAGGATGAGGTCTTGATGTGAGATAACCGTCGCTGACATGACTCTCAGACTTCATGCCGAAGATCTAGCGCATTTACTTGGCATGCAGCAGAAGGATTTGCGGAAGCTTTGTTCTAGGTTGCGGGAAGACCGCCTCATAGCAGTGTACAGTCTTCGCCCTAGATCTTGCGCAATTTGTACTCATGGTATATTAACATGACAATTTGCGCATATAGTCACACGCGAAGTGAAATTCGTGAAGGCTCAACTCGGCCCGTCAACCGCGATTACTATTACATCCCGCTACACCCCGTCATTGACGCAATCAAATTCCGAGTCCTCCGTTTAACGTCCACGATCAAAGCGCAGTACACTCCAAGCGAGGATCGAAAGGAATACATTTGTCTAAGATGTGGATCAGAGTGGACCGAGCTCGACGTGCTGAGTCTCTACAGCGATGAAGGATTCGAATGTCAATCCTGCGGTGCTATCCTGGAGCGTACCGAAGATGTCAAAGGCACAGAAGGTCTTGATCGTACTGGTCACGAGAAGAATAGCAAGCTCATGGCTCAACTGGAAGCATTCACAACTCTTCTCAAACAGATTGATGCAACGGATATTCCAGTCAACGACTTCGAGACCGCATGGGACCACAAAGTGGAAGTCATTCGCAACCAACAGACCCATCCCTCGAAGCCTGCCATGGCCGCTGCAGCGAAACAACCAGCAGCAGTTCGCGGAAACCAGAGAGTCGATGCAGCCGCTATCGAGGTCTCGGTGCAGTCATCCGCCGAGAAAACCGCCGCCGAACAAGAGGCAGACGCAGCGCGCAAAGCTGCATTTGAGAAACAAAACGCCCTGCCCGTCTGGCATACACACTCAACCGTCTCCACTACAGCCGGTAACGTGGGTCAAATGAAAGCCGAAACAGACGCGGAAGTCAAAGCCGAAATCAAAGATGAAGGCGACGAGGCGAAACCAAGCATGGATGCGCTGGACGACATCGCAGCATATTACGCCGAAATCGCAAAGGCCAAGGCTGAAGAGGCAACTTCTCCAGATGAGGATGACTCTGATGATGACGAGGACGAAGACGATTTTGAGGATATATCCGTTGTAGGCACACCAGCCGCGACGACGCTCGGTCAGGGTCCGACTAGTGCCCCGGCCCCGGGACGCTCGCCCATGGCTGGCATTAAACGTGAACTTGAGTCGGAGTCCGGTAGTAGTGCGCCTCAAACTGCTACCGGTACGCCTGGAACTCCAGCCGATGATGGTCCGTTGAGCAAGAAGATCAAAATGGAGGAGGACGCCGTCAAGAAAGAAGAGGAATCTGATGAAGACGAAGAAGAATTCGAGGACGTCTCGTGAAAAGTTTTTCTTGTTATGAACTTGTACAATACATACATCTTGTTTTCACTGGCTTTAGCGACTTTCCCGCATCGTTTCCTTCCTACTGATATCATGTACCATCATCTACTTATTGCTCAAATAGACTCTGGTAGGCAAATCTGATTTAGAATTAAGATACCCAATCCTTCACCCAAGGCACCTAAAACTTAATCAAGGAAACAAGAAAAACCAGCCTGTCTTTCTAGCAAACATCGGAAAAAAAGGTGAATTCGAAAACGAGAACGCTGCACGTTTCCATTCAAATGATCATTTATTAAGAACAATTCCCAGAAATGTATGCCAAATAGAGAGAACAGAGAAGTAAAAATCTGATTCGCCCGTCCAAACCATCCTTATGTATGTGATTGACAACCTAAAAGAGAAAACGCCTTGATTGATGCAAAAGGTAGAAAGAAAGATGAGTTCGTGGTTAAGGTTCATGGATGCCGCTTTTAATCCTCCAATTGGCTTCATGCAGCGTTTCGTTGGTTTGATTCGATGTGTTGCGGCGTGGTAAGCTATTGGTTCCAGTTGAGTTCGCATGGAGATTAGTAGCTTTGAACGAGCTTATTGACTGTGGTCTCTACTGATCACGGCGTTGCCATGCCATACTCAGAGTCGCTCCCCATACCAGACTGTTCATCCCAATCTTCTGGTGAAGCAAAATCAGAGGCTGGCAATGATAAAAATAACGGTCAGAAAAGGGAAAAAAGAGGCAAGCCACTTATGAGAACGCAAGCTACATACCAGATGCTATCTCTTCAGGCACGTCCACCGATAATTGCTCGATAGCACCGAGAACGGCTAAATGAAGGTTAGACAGAGATTCCAGACTTGATTGAAACGTATAAAGAAGCTCACCTTCAGCTTGCTGCAAGAATTCCGCGTCATCAGTATCGCTTTCATCGAAGTAAGTCCGAAGACAATGTGCGATCACGACCCGTATGTTGTCCACGACCTTGCTCTCCACAGTCTGACCCTCACTGGTGAGGTAAGTCTTCCTCAAAACCTCCACACATGCCTGGCCAAGTTCCCTGGCAACCTTGTAATAGAAGGACCGATACTCGTCATCCATGTCGTCCCGATCTTGATTGAACAGGGCATTACGCAGCAAGTCAAACGTCACGTTTTTGACCACTCTGTCTGGATAGATGAGAAGAGTGGGTGCCCATTCCGGAATGCGCTCAACGACTTTTTCAGTAAACCAAGTCTCGTCTTTTTCGATACGTTCGTTGTTGCAAGAAATGATGTTTGTGAAAAAGTTGATATGCTCTCTGCCCCCACTTTCGCCGATAGATTCAACTCCCTTAGCAATGTAATCGATGATGTCAATCACCTGCTGTTCGCTTGGGCTGCGAGAACAGAATACCAATGCCGCTTCAAGGTAAGGCGAGCAGAGTTGTGCCGGAGATGCTCGGAGGCCATCCTCAAGGACTTTGATTATGGGTTGGGCGAGCTTAGCTTGAGGGCCTGCGTCGATCAAAAGAGAAAGAATCGATCGAGTAGCGACTGGGTTGATTTGATGTTGAAGGAGCTTTTTGATAAAGACGAGTTCTCCGTTATTGGCCCTTCCAAGCTCGAAAATGAAAGAGCTCTCAGTGATGGTTAGAGAATAACGGCCCTCACTGGTGGTGCGGGATTCATCGTCAGGTGTAGGTGACAAACTGAAATCGATGTATTTTAGCAATTGCGCAAGTAATTCCATCATTTTTCGATGCGAGAATTTACGACCGCGCTCCAAAAGCCTGTAGTAATTAGAATATTGCAGCTTGAGGTTCTTCGAATCCTCCCTGTCTAGCCAGACGATTTCGAGACATTTGAGAAGGAAGCCATTGTCAAGTAAGACATTAATCTGCGGAGACTGAAGAGTCGTGAGGATGGCCAAAAACTCGAAATAATCATCCCAAGAACGACTAGCTGTGTAGAGTATAGGCCAGAGATTACTCAGTCCTGTCACAATGTACTGCCAACAGTTCGAGCAGTTCAACTGCCACTTCGCCCGCTCTGAGTCATTCAAAGTCTCGTCACCTGCTAATTCGTGGACTCTTTTAAGAGACATGATGAATATCTTCACCGAGACATTGCGGACTTGCTGAGGAGCCTTCAGGATCAAATTGCGTAGTCCTGTATCTCGATCGCGGATCCATTTGATGATTCTCAATGCTCCCTTTGGAGTCTCCTGAAGAGTTTTTTTCAGCTCAGGCATAATCCGGTCAAACTCTGGCGTTTCCCTAGCTTTTGCGATCAATTGTTCCAGGGTATCCATAGCCACGTAAATAGCCGTCTTCTGTAACCTCGACGCTGCGGTTGATTCCGATAGCACATACTCTTTGGAGAGTTGGAGAAGGCAGCGAACAAAATAGGCGTGGTAAGGGTCCAGAAGACAGTATGTGCGGATAAAAATCTCATTCTCCATAGCAATGTGATTTCCGAGGTCCAGTGGCAGGGGTACATGAACAGGCGTGTCTTTCATGGCTGGCTTGTATGACTCTCGCTCAGAATCCATCCTAGAGACACGCTGATAAAACAGCATATAAGCGTTCCAGACTTTTCCAAAGCGCGTATGTCCCATGGCCGGTCCGTGATAGTCGTTTGTTCCTCCAAAACATTGTTCTGCAATCTTCGAAGGGTCGAAAGAAGTCACGTCAGCATCATTGAATTCAACCCATGACTTTTTAGTTCCTGCAGTTGGGCGCTCCCGAATGTAACTATAGTAATGCCCTGATTCAGCAGTGCCGCTGTGAACAAGTACTCCAACCAGCTCAAAGATATCGTCTTCAAGCTGCATATCTGAGTCGGAGAGATATTCCACTTTGTACGGCGTCATGTCAATGCGTTCAGGAAACTGGAATTCATCATTGATCTTGCTTCGCATCATCGTAAGCATGTCAAAATCAAATCTTTTTAGATGAAATATCAGATTGTCGGGAATTTCTTTCAAGCACGCTCTAGAAATGATTGTCAGCTTGGAATATGGATAGATATCTGAGAGGAGATGGCTACCGTTTCACCGCGTCAACGTGACGACCACAGGAAGTGCACGAGTATTTGTTGTCTTTACAAAGTTAGCAATTATATCTCGATAAATGCAACTAGAAGACCAACCTCCTTGCATAATCTCTCCCTCAACGTATGCCTGAAGACTTTCCTCGAGATTCGCTTTGCCCTTGATATCACACTGAATTGCCGAAAATGGTTCAAGCCGCTCGGAGATATGTTCACACTCTTTGGATTTGATCTGTTGGACCAATTGACCACCGTAGAAAGACCGGAATCGTTTCTTTTCTTCTGTATCAGTTATTTGAGCTTCCCAGCGGTCGAATAACAGGTTATAGAACTCGTCAACATCCATTTGAATGGTGACGTCAATTGGCTCATTATCGTAAGTCCGTATAGAACATACTGCTCCCTCGGGATCAACATATTTGCACCATGTTTCCTGCATATTCCCAAAGATCTTCTTCGTCTCCGAAAGCAGCTTTTGTGATGCCTCTGGGTCGTCCAAAGCGACTTGGAGCATAAAGTCGCGGAATCCAACGTTCATGAAGAGCTGGGTGAACAGTGAATTCAGATAGCACGTGTTTGACAGGTTCTTCAATCCCGCATAACCTTCGGGAGACCTGATCGCTTTCAGTCGATCGATAGCCCACGTTGTGTTGTATGTGTAGTCTGGATCTACCATGAGTGACAGCTCAATAGTGTGAAAGGGAAAGAGTATTACTTACCTCGTGGAATGAGATCGTTCATCAGCTCGATAACCCTACCAAAGTTTTCTTCCTGTCTCGCCAACAGATACAAGATCTTGTACAGTTCTTCTCGTGTCTCCTCATTCATCACTGGGATGCGCGGTTTGATGACTTCGGTATCCGACGGCTCCGACAAGTCTGGGAATAGGTAATTGTTGACAAGGCTATCAATAAGAACACTATCACTCAGTCAGTATACTGAACATGTAGAAACAAAATCTGGCTTCACTTACGCTGCATTGATTGTCGTATCGCTTTTAACAGCAACCTCCAGACACAGCCTCAGGAGGCGTGCGAATCCTAATATGACATGGTCCACGGGCTCGCGTCCCACAAACTAATTGTATTTTAGCCTATCACCTGGCAATAGCAAACACACGCAATAATTTACCTCTTCGGTTTCATGGCTAAGCATGCTTCTGCTCCAATTTGAAATGTATCCGGAGAAGTCAACATCTTGCGGTCCTCGTTCAGCAACTGATCGGAACACCCAAATAGCAGCGGAAAAGTATTCCTGCGATTGTTTTGCGAACCGAACTGTATTCTGCATATTCTGCACAAATGCATCCCAGATCGTAGAGATTATATCAATAATTGTCGAGTCGTCAGGCTGATTGGGTACATCGCCGTCGCTTGCATCTGTGCTTGCCGGGTTTTTGGAAGCAGAAGAGATATTGCAAGTGGCCGTTATCTTTTCTGCAACTTGGCGGCGAATCAGCTGGCGCTTCTCGTCTAGTAGCAGTGAAAAGATCAGTTCGTCAAAGTGAGCATGCTGCTTGGTCACATTCCAGAAGTGCTGATGGCGTATAGAAGCATCTATGAGGACTGCTATCGAATGGCAAATGAGCTTTTGGATATCGAGCTCGCTAAATCGGGACGGGTCTGCATTTTGAGCAGCTTTTATGAAGAATAGTAATTGTCCTACAAAGGCTTCAGTGTTTGAGAGAACTAAAGGCTCTGTCGATTTCACTATTAATCTTTTAGCATTCGAATAGAAAAATTCCGCTGCGTGATACACACCTGAGAGACATAAAAGGAGGCATTCGAGTAGGTGACGTGCAAAACGCAGGTGTATGTAATCCTCTCTATTCACTGACATCTCGGGACGAGTCAGAGCGCCCACCAGCACCTGAGTGCTATGAGCGACAAAATTGGATGGATGTTCGGTCTGATACATGGTGGTTAGCATTTTCATTTCAAGGAGGAAAGTCGTTCAATGACATACCTCGAGTAGATCCTCTCGCAGACAAGTTGAAAGAGCTTTCACAGAGTATAGCAATTTGTAAGGTTTCTCCATTGGAAATAGATTGTCCTCTGTGTTGCTCTCCACTCTCACCATTTCTTTAACCCGTTCTTGCGGCGGGAAGACAATAAGAAAATCATAAATTTCGTGAGCATATCTGTCATCAAGGTCTAGAAGATCGTAAAGGTCGTCAAAATGCTTCAAAATTTCAGAGTCAACGAGTGTAAGTGATTGGCGTCTGCCAGCAGTCGCCGTTTCAGTGCCATCCGGAATCTTTCTGATTATGAGAAGACCCTTGAAACTGAGGTCTTGCACTGTCAGTTCCGGATTCTCCAACAAATTGATCTTTTGGCCTCCATAGATCACACTGAATTTGTTGAAGCCCGTCACTCGTGTCAAACGATTGACCAAATCAGCAGCTGTGCAAAGGCTACCTATGCGTAAGGTGGAGACCCGGGACTGCTTGGATTCCTGGAAGCTTTGATAAGAGATTTCGATAGGTTCTCCTCGGCCGATTCTTTCTGGAAGTTCAGGTGCCTGGCTTTGCGGAGGACTGTATTGAGGTCGACTGCGAAGCCCCTGGAGGAGCTGCTGCAGAAACAAAAGAGATCGACTTAATTTCAATCCGGCAGAGGCGATATCTTGTTCGCTAGCTACAGTGACCATAGCATCGTCTTCGGTGCTCGTAGAGCCGCTCGAACCTTTCAAGGTCGAGGCAGCAGACTTGATCTGATCCACGCAGCGATCCACCAATGAGATGTGTGTCGCTTCAGCAGCGGATACTGGGGCCCTACGTATCAAGCCATGATCCAGATAAACGTCAATTGCGAAGTTTGTCGCTCGTCCTTCAATAGTGTTGGGAGGTGCTGTTAGAATGAAATGCCAAATGCGGTCCATGCCTGGTAATTCAATGATCTCGTTTTCAGCAGCAACCGGGGGAGGGTTGAAACGTATTTCGTACTGGACGGCATGCTCAGCAAACGAGATGATCTCCTGGGAATAGTTCGCTGGCGATACGCTAGGTAAATAATGATGAAGGCATCTCTCTATGAAGGGGTTTGGTGCCACGCAGATCTTTGTGACACGACATAGCATCTCCCACAGAGAGCTCCTTGCGGAATCTATGTGGCCTGCCATGAAGATCTTTGTCCAGAGAGTGTCGCTGAGCTCTGGTGTGATGGTGTCTGGGACTTTATCGATAAGCCGTCCCAGAAAATGAACACGCGACAATACAGCATTTTGTGAGAACCTGTCGGAAACTTCAAAGATGCTGCCCCAAAATTGTTCGAATTCCATGACGATTAGGCCTGTCAGCCCGTAGTCCGTAGCCAAAGCTCTGATCTCTTGAGAGTCAAAAGTTGTCGGTATCAAAGCATTCAACGCCTGTATGCTTCCGGACGCAAATTCGTTTCTTTCACCAATATCTTGGATACACCGCTCATAGACGTCACGCTTATCTGATTCGCTCATGCCTAGATTCAGTAGCTGTTGTAGCTGGCCGCCTGCAAATCTTTGGAGGGTGACTTTCTGTTCATCGCTGATGTCGGGACATGAATTCGACTCCCGTATCAAGCGCACACATACTCTCAAGGGGGTTGAGTCAAGATGCGTAGTTTCCAGGGGGTCGGCGGCTTGGTTTTCCTCAAATTTCTCTCGCATGGTCCGAAATAGCAAATCGCAAAATTCAATCATCCGTTGGTCAAAGCGACTGATAGGAAGCTCAAGGAGTTTGGAGGAAAGATATAGTAGGGCATGAGATGTGGATGGGTGCATTACAACGGTGCGACCCAACATTGTGAGAACTTCACCGACGGTCCTTTGGTCTTGCCCATCTGTGACGGCTTTCCACATTGTGTCTGTGTCGGCGTCGGTATAAGTGTTGGTCACGATGAAGAACCCCACGATGTTGCCGCCGCGACTGATGATCTGAGGATGTGAGCCCACGCCAACGATGTATTCGATGATTTTAATATCGCGTAGAAACTTCAGAAGATACTGCACAAGCGGAACATCGACACCGTCAGGGTTGCTCTGAATTCTTTGCCGCCAGATATTCACAAGATCTACTTGCATGGACTCAGTGCCCCAAACTCGCAACTCCATCCGTCCATCCATAATATGCCTTTTCAACGTGTTAAACTTCCAAGCATTGAGGACGATCGATGCAAATTCCTCGCTAGTCGCTTCAGGCATGTTTAGGGATAAGTCTTCAGCGAGCTTGGTAGCGAATGAGGCATCAAAATCGCAGTAGACACGTATGGCGGTATTGATATGGCGTGACAGGTTCTCGCTGATATCGGCTGTCAGCCAAGGCGCTTTTTTAGTGACGGCATTCTGGTATGCCTCATCCAGTTTGCGAAGAAGAGGATAGGAGTCTCTGATAGTCTGCTTCATTATTGGTGAGTTGATGAACTTTTCATCCGCACCAAGTTTTTGTCGTTCAGTACGAGTTTCCAGCAGGTTTGAGACCACTCCAACAGCCGGAAGCAGAGATTGTGCTAGCTGAGGAAACCGAGGGAGTAACGGAAGAAGAATTGAAATGTACTCTGATATGTTCGATAACGCGTTCAAGGGGGCCTCTGCCATATGGTCACATACTTGCGCCACAAGATCCATGACTTTTGACTGATAGACTCGTAGAAGAGCTCGGAAAAATGGGATGCTTTGTATCTGCAAAAGCCAGGCAAGAGACTGCACATAGCCTCGAGAGATACATTCCGAGGGCTGCATTGATGGGCTCTGTGAAACGACGGTGAGATAGCTGATGTCGAGTCGAAGCATATGTAATGCCAGTTGTCCAAAATCTAGAAAGAACTCTTCCAAAAATATTAGTAGACCTGGGCCTTGATTTTGATTGAAAGCGACCTGTCTACGAAGCAATCCTTCCACTATGGTAGGAAAATCTTCCCAGAACTCGCGGTCAGGTTCATCTCGTATTGTTTCCAGAGTAATTTGTGATAAATTGTCGACACAGCCAGCAAGCCATTGCTTGACGAGACTTAGGATCGTGTAATCATGATGGAGAGCTTTTCGTCGTTAGTGATCAAACCAATGAAGGCTTTGATAAGCAGATGACGTACCTTTTTCAATAATACTGACTGTCTCTTCCAAGGACTCTCTTAGGTCTGGATTGCCATGCAGCTTTGGGAAATGATCGACCAATGAGAATTGTTCATGGACCTGAACTATTCCCGCCGAACTCTGCTCTTGAATGGCCTCCCCTAACGGACGCCATCGAGATGTATTAGGATCTTGATCCATGTCCTCCACCTCAGCGACCTCGATCTCTGGACTGCGTGAGGGAGAGGAGGATATCGAGATGGCGGTGGAAGACTGTGCACCGGCCATGATGGTGTCTTCCGACTCTGGGATTGTAATGTCCGTTGTCTCCAACTCAATGCCATTCTCTTCGCGAGGTAATCCTTGAACGGATGATACGTCTTGTATGGTAACGCCGGGTTGAGGGGGTGATTTCATATTGATCGTAACCCGACTGGAGAGAGGCTGAGAGGAGGTAAGCTCTTGGTCGTTCGGCGTCTTCGGGGACGCGGGTTGCTGGACAGGCGACTCTTCGGTGGACATGGACTCGCGCGAATCCGCTCCGCTGTCCAGACGGGGACGTTTCCTGGTAGTCTGTGAGGATGAGTCTTCCATCTGCTCGTCGTAAGAACGTGTCGGATCTTCTGGTAATAGAGCACCAGGCGGGGTGCTAATGCTGGAGCTGCCTAGCGGGGTATCTGCCATGACATTTTCTCTTACTCAGCTCCTGCGAAGTGAAGACCTCACAAATCGAAATGGACCGACTGAGCAGAGCAGCTCGTCCGGTCTGAAATAGCCTACTGGAAGGAAAAGCGAGTAGCGCTGTGCTGGTCGGGGACGTGGATAGCAGCAGGCGTAGCTGCCTTGCCAAGAATTTTGAGTTAGCCGCGGAAGCTGCAGGTGAAAGTTTGGTGTATGTATGTATGGCGTATGTAATTAACTGTGGCTGTACCACAGAGTTCAACGGTCAGAAAGAGCCAAGTGAGGATTTCGACGCGAAACTGTCCCAATTAGAAAGAAGAGGGGAGAATGAAATGAGTTGATGGAGAGATTAAAGCTCGATAAAAACTCAGGGCAACGAGTAAACACGAAGGTCTTTGTGAGGAGAAATTAACTAAGTTATGAATCTGGGATCATGTCATAGCTTCTGCATACAGTACGTACTACTGATACGACAGCCGTACGGTGTGTAAACATGAAAAGGTACAGTACTGTAATTGATGGCAGCGATAAGCGATAAACAGCAGCGACGCGGCTGAAATCGCGGTAAGGTAAGGTAAAGCGAGTGGGCTGGCGGGAGCTAGCTGAAGCTCTACTACCATGTAGTATTTCCGTAGTGTATTTATCTGCAGCCAATGCGGAGTGCCGAAAAAAGAGATGACAATTTAGTATATACTGTCGCTCTCTCCGCAATGTCCGCATTGTTGACTTTTACTCCCGTGCCTTAATTTGGTCATGAATCACAGCTATGATCTGTTTATAGATCCATGAGGTCTTTTTTGTGGAAACATTCGGGGCATTTGTGTATGTTTGGTATTGTTTAGACAATTACGCACCCATACGTAAGTAGACCTGACGTCAATCAGGATCGTCGATCGCGGGAAGGCGCGTCCATTGCAGAGCGTAAATAAAAAGAAGGAAAGAGCGACCAAAGCTTTACCCTCATGTCTATCATTTTCGATCATCCTCAACTCTCCTCAGACATGCTAGTCTCAATCTTTCGAATGATGCGAGCTGGGTTACCGGCAGCAACATGAAACGCCGGGACATCCTATACAACAGTCAGGACAATACACAAATCTTTGGGGAGATTATCCTAAGACCGAATCGACATACCTTAGTCACCACGCTGCCAGCTCCAATGGTACTTCCCCTGCCAATCGTCACGCCGGGAAGAACAGTGACGTTTCCTCCAAGCCAACAATCTTCGCCGATATGAATTTCCTTCCCCGTCTCGGGTCCTAGCGTGCCATTGCGAACGGCAGGGTCCAGAGGATGAGAGGCGCTATACAAATGGACATTCGGCCCGAAGAGCGTACGAGCTCCAATCGTGATAAGGCAGGTATCAGTGAAAACGCAGTTAACGTTGATGAATGCGCCTTCGCCGACCCTGACGTTGAATCCATAATCCATTGAGATAGGGGCTTGAACCCACGGTTCGTTTCGCAAGAGAGCATCGTCTGCTTCTTGATTTTCGGCTGGCGGGGGTAGCGGTCGTGTGTCCTGAACAAGGCTACAACGCACACCATCAGCATGCGCCCTGATGTCTTTTTCGGTCATATCCGGTTGCGGTGATTACTCACTCTCGCCATAATTCGATCTGTCGCCGACGTGAGATTTCACCATTCAAACTCGCACTGTTGAAACGTTTGTAGGCTTGTTCGCATCGGACACGTGCAGCTATCAGCTCCGGCGTAAATGCCCGATAGAGCTCTCCACGGAGCATCTTTTCTTTCTCTGTAGGCTCAGCCATCGTGTTTGATGATATGACCGGTATGGCGATGTATCGGATCGATCGGATCTTTGGCTGCTATCGGGACTCCACAATCAAAGTTGCTACAATTGAATGCTCTAGTGCGGAGAAAGTGTCTTACTTCTGTTGTTGATGACAGATGCCCATCTGCCCCGCAGCCGATGGAGCTAACATGAAGATCGATATCCATGGATGGGGTCCCAACTACGCACAGGATCCACCACATTCAGGTACATACTCTACTACCGTAGTACGTAGTCGTACTGCGTACTCTAGAAGCTGTACGGGTATGAAACACGAGTCATGCACGCGATCATCCACGTAGATCGATGAAACCGGCGTCTTGTAAGCTGTCGCTAGCCTATTAGGAGGTTCTTTGTTCGCGAGGGGAAGCAGCATGGAATTGCTTCCGTGAAGATCATCGACTATCAAAGCATTTAATTAAGGATTATCTATCCTTACTGCAACTGACAACACCGTACCAATTGTGTCTGAATAAATTCCTTAATCGACGACCAGCAATTGATGACTTAGTGCCTCAGGCATGAACGGTTTAAGGGGAAGCTGCGGAAAGCTGCCGCCTCAGGCTCCACAATCCGGGAAAATCGATTAATCAACGTCATATTTATTTTCCCTCAAGACCCTCCAACACAACATCGACGTTGAGAAGATGTATCTGGTGCTCATGACAGAGGCATATTCTCGGTGACCCAATGCTGAATGAGAGATATAGAATACTACACAACTTTCCTTGCCCAACATGTCGACCACTGAAGCATCCTCCGCCGAAATCAGCACCTCATCTGAAACCACAGATACCAGACCACGACAAGAAGGAGAATACCTCGCGTGGCGCCCACCAACATCCAGTGTTCCCTCAACCAACAGCCCAAGCAACCATGCCACCTCGAACAGCTATACAGCCTACAATTCAACAACTTCCATCCCCTCTGCAAACGGCAGTCCCTACAACCCACCGCCAACACCCGCCGAAAAACCTCTCGACCCCTCCGTCCTCCCCAATGGCTCCATGTCCCTCTCCGGCATCGCAACTCGTGCCTTCGGTCTAGGCCTCGCCCTCGGCTTCTCCTGCATGACGACCATCTACATGCTCACAGCCCTTCAAACCCCGTTATGGCGCATCCCATTCTTCGTCTCCTCGCTATGTCTGTTCCACTTCCTCGAGTTCTGGGTTACGGCGCAATACAACACCAAGTATGCGGATGTATCTTCTTTCCTGCTGACTTCGAATGGTGCCGCGTATAATATTGCGCATGGGTCTGCGATGGTGGAATGTGTCGTGTCGCATTATCTGTTCGGATCGTCTACGTCAAATATCATCCGCACGGTCTCGAATACACTCCTCCTGTTCGGTATCTCGTGTGTGGTCGTAGGCCAGATCGTGCGTACCCTCGCCATGGCCACTGCGGGGAGTAATTTCAATCACATCGTACAAGTCCGTCGTCAAGAGGGCCACGTTTTGGTGACTGGCGGTATATACAGTGTACTCCGGCATCCGAGTTATTTCGGCTTCTTTTGGTGGGGGCTGGGTAGTCAATTGGTGTTGCAGAATGTGATTTGTTTTGTGGGTTATGCGTTGGTGTTGTGGCGGTTCTTTAGTTCGAGGATTTATCGTGAGTATCCTCCTTTTTTTCTTCTTCTTCTTCTTCTTCTTCAGGGATGTGTTCGAAATGCTGATTTCGGCTTACAAACAGGCGAAGAGAGGTTTCTCATTGCGTTTTTCGGAGATGAATATATTTCCTACAAGAGCAGGACTATCGTCGGAATTCCGTTTATTGCATAGCGATTCTTTTCGGTCAATTTACTGAGCATTAGATATCGGCGTTATATTGGTTATTTTATTGGACTTATCTTATATACAATTCACTATACAAGTCACAATTTGCTCTCTCTCGGAACGACATCCACGAGTCCACCACTCATAACAACCTCTTCTTCCTGTTGCTGTCCAATCAATCCGCCTTGATGATCCTCACCAAAGAGCAACAGCTCCCTCCCACCTCGTGAACTCCACCAAATAACGCAGAAATTCGCCCTCTCGACATCCATCTCTCCATTACTCAAGACCTCCCAGAACCGCTCAATACAGGTTCGGCGAACGGTCTGTGCTGCTCCATCGCCAGATGGCAAAGTATGTATAAGGCGCGCAGTCAAAGGCAGAAATTCTTCGAGATCTTCGACCAGTAGACAAGGGAAGGAATCGATCATGGCGAGGATTATGCCAGATTTTTCGGAGAGAGGGGCTGGTGGTGTTTCGAGTGCATTCTCGGTGGGTGATTGGGTTGATGGTGGGAGGAGGGTTGAGGATGCTGTTAGTGCGCGTTCGTGTGCGAGTTCGAGGAGTGTTGCGGCTAGAAGGGGCTGGGTATTAGACAAAGGGGATGGCGGTGCGGCGATGCGCACGACGGATTTGAATGCTAATCTGAATTGGCGGACTGATAAATTCTGTGGGTATACCTGTACATTTTTGTTAGTATCAGCCACACGCAATGATAGGCGAAGAACATACTGCAAATAGGTTGTCGACATAAAACGGTAGATGTTTAGCAGTAATATCCGCATTCTGCGGCGCGGAGAAAACAGCTAATACAACGCTATGTGCCGCTTCAAATATCTCTAACAAGTGATTATTTCCCCCGGCGGCGAGATAAGGTGTTGCAGCGGCAATTATCAGTTCCTCATTTGCAAGAGGGGGTAGTATCAAGGCGAAATGCTCAGACGTATTCAAAAAGAAAAGATCGAGACAGCGCTCTAAAGGGTGAGGGGGAATTTGACCTAGTTCGATGGGTTTTATGGTTCGGAGGAAGTTTTCAGCGAGTTCGGGGTATTGAGCCAGAATATCGATGGCGACGAGGTTCACGAATGAATATTGGGATGATGAGGTCTGTCCTGTTCGGGAGGTGATAAAATATAAGTTTCGTAGAATATGTAATGATTGTACAGCGATGAATGGGGCAACTAGATACGTCAGTTTTTCTACAGACAGATCAGAAGTCCATAAAGTCTTACCACTGCCAGCAGCTAGCACCCTATCATTCAGCACTCTGCCCAAAACCGCTCGAAGGATTATAACAGCCGAAAACATAATCGACCGCAGCAATCGCAAGAGATCCGGGATGGTACTCTTCAATGACTCTGCGTCCAGAAACTCCGCCTCCTCAGAGGGATCTACTTCTGACAACTTGTTTTGGCGCCATTGGACCAGCAATGTCCGCACAAAGTCATTTATAGAACTCATTCCGTCCGAAACGATGTTCGGATCGGTAACGTTCTCCAGGGCATGTGCGATAAGTCGTGACAATGGTCCCAGCGACGCTATCAGCGGTCTGGAAGATATTTCTTTGACATTCTGATATGTAGCCGAGGTTGCGGCCCAGCCGAACTTCTTGGAAACTCTGCCTTCGACAATCTCACGATCTATAGCTCCCACAAAATATGCGCTGCCGAGTCCCTCGCTTGAGAAAAAAGTCGCTTGGATCATGATAGGCAATACGCGATCATAATTGATCTGGCTTCGATGCCAATCCGAAAGAAGTTCAAACGTATAATTAAGCACCATGGTGATCGCATAGCCGCCAATCCCATCAAGACTTATATTCTCTTCCAGCGCCAGACCGGTAGCACGCACAAGCGCACGTTCGACTTTACTCCGCAAACTGTGTGAGAGTCCTTGCCTATTCTGACCCTCGAATCCGAGCAACACACCACCGAGGAGAAGCACGTGCCGCCATCGGGGGGACTTTTCATCTGCGCCATTGATTACGGCTTTTACCCATGCTTCTCGGTCAAGGCCTCGTTTTGTGTATGGTGCACGGGGTTCATCGGAAGCTTCGTTTTGTAGGATCCCGATTGCGGCGGTGTTGAACACGCTGAGGATTCGGCGGCAGGTATGTAGATCGACGCGGTGGTCCCAAATAGCTGGGGAGGAGAGCAGTTGAGATGAGAGTAGAGTCACGTTCAGATGGTTTGTGAGCATCGCAAGGAAACTGGTTGATGTTGGGAGTAGACTATTCCATGTTTGTCAGTATGGCGCATTTACCTCGTAATTGAGGCCGATATGGGCAGCCGGTAACTCACGCGAAAGCATCTTGAGGCTCTGAGGCGATCTGTAGCGACCGCAATAGAGTCGCGAGAGAGCGCTCGGTGGCCATTATGAAACAGCAATGATTTCAGCTTGGTGAATGCGAGAGTATCTGCATGGTCATGTTGAGTGTTGTAGTAAAGACTACAAAAGAGGTGGACCTTCCTGCCGAGGTAAATACATATGAAGCAAACGATGCAAACAGGCTAAGCAACAGACAAAGTAAACTGACCAAAATTGCAAGGCAAGTCCAAACTTCAGAGAGTGTTCCTATCTTGACAAAAGCTGTAAACCCCAGTCGAACTCCTCGTCCCGACGTAATGAAACAAATGTCAATGTATGTGGCCTGCCACTTCACCCCTGCATTTCAGGTGATGCTAGGGAATGTGTTGGACGGCCTTGTTTGGCCGAACTATCCAACATTCCCGGTCCATTGTTCATGATTTTGACCTCGTCACAAATGCTCAGGTCGCTGAAGATTGAGTCTCACTGTCATGGGACTACTATGCCAAGTGGTATTGGGTGACACGTGATAGGGCCATCCTTACATGTATGCTGCATAAATGACATTGCAGAGCAGTGGTGTGTTTATGTCCATTGTCCAACCATTCTCTTGTACATACATATTCCACCTACATATCTGCTGATTTCACGGTATAAGATGAAATAATTGATGTCGATCCTACCCATTGAGTAGATCCTGAAGCAGGTCATCTCTTTGCACCAGATTCAGCCTCAGCCTGATGGCTATGTCCAAATATACAAGACATGTCTCTGGGATATATGTTTCTGTATCTTTGATCTACGCGACCAACTTCGACATTGCTCATCGGCACTTCTGCTTTTAGCGATCATGTCGTCTCCGACTCATAATGCTCAGAAACTATGGCAAGAAGCTTTCAATTCTCTCCCAGAGTCCGTAAAGGAAACTCTAAACAAAACGAATGACCGCAAACTCGACAAGATCCACGCGGCACTCAAGATCGCAGAAGATAAGCGCCAGCTCTCTCACAGGAAGCGATGGAGGTCGAAGCGGCCGGGGGGCGGCGAGGACATCATCGTAAGAGATGTCATTGAGAAAATCGTTCAGTGGATTCGTCATTTTCGCGATATCGGCGATATTGTCATGCAGTACGACCCTGGACATGCTGCTCTGCCTTGGGCCGCAGTACGCTTCTTGCTACAAAGCGCTATCAATGATACGGATGTTCACACTGCGATGGTAGAAGATCTTGAAATGGTTACAAGACTAATGGCGCGATATGACCAAATCGAACGACGGTACCTCCCGCAGTCTGCTGGAATAGATGATTATATCAGCCACGCTATCGTGTCTGTCTACGCCGCTGTGCTCGAATTTCTGGGCAAAGCTGCCAAATACTTCAAGGAGTCAGGTGCCGACAGATTCTTCAAGGCTCCTTTTAGATCGGTCAATGAGAGGAGCAGAGATCAGATCTTGGCAAGAGATGCAGAAATTTTCAAGCTTGCAAGCTTAGCCGACGCTGATCGGCTGATGAAAATCGAGGCGCAAGTGCTTCGCATGGCCGATCTCTCGCTTGTGGCTCAGAAGCAGGTCGACCAGAAGTTGTATGTGGACGTGCTTCGCTGGCTTTCCACCGTCGATTATTTACGCTATCATGCCGATAATAGCACCTCAAGAACTATGGGAACATGTCAATGGCTATTGCAGCACGCTGAGTTCTTATCGTGGGAATCGGAAAGCACCTGCTCACTTCTCCTGTTATATGGTATACCCGGTTGTGGTAAAACGACACTGAGCTCGGCTGCCATCGATAGATATAAAGAGTCAATGGCGAAAACCCCCAATTCAGCGCCTGTGGCGTACTTTTACTGCCGTGATTCTCGTTCTGAAGAGGAAAGGCACACAACGAATGGCCTGCTAAGGTCACTCGCGCGGCAGCTGGTCGCATCTAATTCACAAGGGCCATCGATCCACAGTGCGGCCCTAAGTTTGTATGAGCGCTTGACTGATGAGGCGAAGGCACAAGGATTCTCGGCGAGGACACCAAGCACAGCCGAATGCATTGATTTGATTCTCGCCGTCGTCGACGACAACCCAGCTACGATAATCATAGACGCCATAGATGAACTAGAGCAGCCAAAAGAAGTCATGGATGCTCTTCAGACCATCATGAAGAAAGCTAGCAACATCGTAAAGGTGCTCACCACGTCTCGTCAGAGCGCGGCCATGATGGCCATAGTGCCTGCCCAGCATATGATACGAATCACAGCAGAGACAAACAAGACTGATGTGAGACTCGTCGCTACAGACGCCGTCAATAAGGCAGTCAGTAATTGCAAGTTGCTTACTGGCAAGGTGGGACAGCCACTGAAGGATAAGCTTATAGATGCCTTGTCATCCTCTGCTGGAGAGATGTTTCTTTTGGTCAAGTTCCAACTGTTACGGCTAAGTGAATTTGAGCATGAGAAGGACGTGCTCTCTGGAATGGCCAACCTCGCGGATACCACTTTGGACGCGCTGTATAAGGAATCCTACGCCATAATCCTTAAGTCCGGTGATACGGCTAGGGACATCGCAATTCGAAGTTTCTCCTGGCTACTTTATGCACGAGAAGAACTGACCATAGATGCACTGCTAGCAGCTACTGAGATTAAGCAGACGAGCATTGATCGTGTTCTTTCCATTTGCCGTGGCTTTGTTCATTTCGACAGCCAGTCGAAGGTTATTCGATTCGTACATCACTCAGTGCAAGAGTTCCTACGCTTACAGCAGGCCTTGCAGACAGATCAGGCTCAAGGTCTCTTAGCAATGAGTTGCCTTTGTGCTTGTCAGGACCCTCCTGGGGAAGATGTTACGGAGCTGAGACCTTCCGATCGATTTTACGACTATGCTGCACTTTACTATGGTCATCACTGCTACGCTGCCCAATCATCTCTTCAGCAGGACCGACTCCTTGACGAGCTGGAAGACTTCCTCTTTTGCAAAGACTCTCCGCTTTCGCCGGTCAGAATCTGGCTGGATAGCATCAAAGCTGCCTATGGAGCCTTGCCAAACGACCATCCGCAGAAGACTGCGATGGAGCTAGTCTCCGCCGAATCATGCGCTCCTCTATTTGTCATTTGCACGTTCGGTCTATCAAACGTACTGAAACGCCACCAGTGGCCTCCAGACTTTGATTGGGACCAGCAGAATGATTACGGCCATACGGCACTGTATGCAGCATGCTTTTACGGTCACACCAGTGTTGCAGCATTCTTAATCGATCATGGTGCTAGTGTCAATATTGTATGCGGCAGACTTGGATCCGCTCTGCATTGCGCGGCTTTCTGGGGTAGACTTGATATCGTAAATCTACTCCTTGATCGCGATACCGATCCAAAAGTTGGAGGAAAATTCCATAGCGCTGTTCATGCAGCTTGCCGGGGCAACCACGAAGAAGTTGCTCTCGCAATATTAGAAAAAAATGCTATGCTCTCGGCTGAGGAGTTTGATTTGATCTTGGAGGCAGTCCTACAAGCCGGTTTCTCGCGAGCCACTGAAAAGCTGTACACCCTGCCTTGGAGCAATGCCCCAACTCCTAGTATGGCTACGCAAGCGATCCTTGGCGGCCAGCTTGGAATTTTGCAACGGCTGCTACGAAAATCTTCCGCAGCTAATCTTCTACCGAAAGGCAGTGTTGCTCTTGCCGCACTACATGGCCAAGAAGAGATAATTCGATTTCTTCTTATTGACAAGAAACTGGACGTTGAAGAAGCCGGAGAACTTGGGACGCCGCTTCGCTGTGCCGCGCTAAACGGTCATGGCAACATTTGTCGCCTTCTCGTTGACCTTGGAGCCGATATTAATGGAAACGGTCGTCTAGGAAGCGCCTTACATGCGGCTGCAATGAAAGATCAGCTACAAACAGTCCGACTTCTCATCCATCTTGGTGCTGATGTCAATACCAGCGGAGGCTACTACGGGACGCCACTACAAGCTGCGGCGTGTCTGGGATATGCGGAAATGGTACAACTTCTCTTGTTAGCAAAGGCCAGTCCCCAGAAGTCTGGAATTTCCAAAGACGCCTTTTTTGCGGCAGCGGAGAATGGACGGTACCATATAATTCAAATATTGCTCAGTGCAGGATTCAAGCCTCCTGTTCCAATCGGATGGCACCATCCTGCAGCCTACCTTCCACCTGGTCAGGCTCGAAACCTTCTACGAGAGTCTTCACCTGGGTTGCACCGACAACCACGTGATTGGAACTTCAATCGGCCTGATAAACATTATCCTCTTGAGGCTGCCGCAGATCTTGGACATCTCAACACAGTGTCCATAATGTTAGAAAATTACATGTCATTTGGCTTGAGCAATCACGCTGTTGAGGAAGCGCTATTGGCTGCTTGCAGATCTGGTCATGAACAGATCGTCAAGCATATACTTGAGTGGAAGGAAAATATCCGCGTGAATTTGGGCGAAGCTTTTGCTGAGGCTGCATCGTTTGGCCACATCAATGTTGTTGAGACATTGTTGAAAGATGGTAGCACGGCCAGTAGCTATAAAGAGCACTTCAGGGTGGCTCTTGAGTCTGCCATAAGTCCTAGAGCATGGCGTAGCTTTTCAGATCCCAAATTTGAGCCCTGGCCGTTGGAAGCAACTTTTCACGAGATTTTGAGTTTAGCCAATGAAAAACTCTCCAAAGTGGAAATAACTGATCTACTTCTAGCCTGTTCATCTCAGGCTTTACGGGCCGACAGAGCTGACGTTTTAAAAGTGATCTTGGCTCAAAGTCCAGATCTCCAGTACAAGAGCCTACTCAAGGCATTCTGTCAAACCCTTGAATCTGCGAAGGCGAGAACTGTTGCTGTGATTTACGATGCCTTAAAACGACGGAATTTCTCACCAAGCAGGTCGCAGTCCCGCCGTATCATTCTATTGTCCGCTGGGAATGGACTTGCTGACTTTACCAGTCAGTTGCTCTTCCATCACCAAGATCGTTTCGGCTGTGATAGTCAGCTCCTTCAGCAGGCTTTGAACATTGCCGCTCACAATGGTCACAATGGGGTATGTATCTACCTCCTTACAAAAGGTTGTGATCCTGGTGTACCTGAATGCATGACTCCGTGGTGCACAGTCTCTTATGGTGAAGATCCATGTAATCATCTGTTCGAAGCTTTACAGATTGATGATGATGGATTTGAATTCGACTTGAGGGGTGTCTATGGAGAGAACGACTTACCCCAAGAGCGCCACGAAGGGGAAGCTTCAGCGTCTCAAGGGACCAGTTCTAACAAGGAGCGTGTCTCGGCATTGACATCTAGCTTGTCAGGATATCAATGCTTCCGTCTGGGCCGTAGAGGCCGCAATTTTGGCAAGGCTAAATGGCAAGAAGCAGATGAGCAAGCACAAGTCGCTACAATGCGACTGCTCCTGGATTACATCCCTTCTATGGAGGGAACACAGTGGGCCGAGGACATTTGCTGCGCTGCAACGTCTTGCCCTCCCGACATATTGCAGCTCATGATCAGCAAAGGTGCCAATCCATCAGCACATGTCGAGAATATTAGTGCACTACAGGGGGCAGCACGCAGGGAGCGCCAATCGTTTGTCATCTCACGAATGCTCATGGAAGCAGGTGCGGACAAAAACATGACCGAGGACGAGTTGTGCCACCTATTGCGCGAAGCACTCAAACACTTTCAGCCGCCTGATCGCTTGCCCAAGGAAAGACAAAAGAGTATACCTTCCCACCTGCGGTACATTTCGGATATGTCGTACGAGGATTATGGTGCACTCTTGAGTGCGACAGAGTCTCTAGAAGAAGCATTTAGCACCGGACCTGGAGCTCTTGTCCACTACCTCCTTGAACGCATACCTGGATTCCGACTGGAGACAGATTCTGGTGGAATGTTGCTTCAATGTGCTGCTGCAGCCGGCCATAATGAGCTAGTGGAAACTCTCATTGGGCACGGTGCCGATGTCAATTGGACTGGATCATACTATGGGACAGCACTGCAAGC
This sequence comes from Talaromyces thailandensis, assembly GCA_019828575.1. Taxonomy (NCBI): domain Eukaryota; kingdom Fungi; phylum Ascomycota; class Eurotiomycetes; order Eurotiales; family Trichocomaceae; genus Talaromyces; species Talaromyces thailandensis. Next base: position 106,385 of record JACVQZ010000020.1, read on the forward strand.
TGCTTCAAGGTTTGGGCACATTCAAACAACTCGGATACTTCTGGATGCTGGGTCTGATTCGAATATAAGAGGCGGAAAACATAACACTGCTTTGGTGGCCGCAGTGCTTGCACGTAGCTTTCAGATCGTGACACTGCTTTTGCAAAGTGGCTCAAATGAAAATGGTCAAGGCACTGATTTGTCACAAGCTCTGAGGCATGCATTGTTGCATAAGGACACGGAAATCGCACTTGCACTGATCGCTGCTGGTGCAGACGGACAGTCACTTTTCATCGACGTATGTGCAACTGGCCATTTGCCTCTGATCAAAGCACTACTGGAGGTTGGCGTTGACGTGAACGTATATGGAGCCGAGTATCAAGAACCTGGAAGCCCAGTGCATGCAGCTATACAGATTCAGCGCCCAGATATTGTAAAGTTGCTGTTAGTCAATGGTTTCGATCTGAAAGCTGACTTTGGGGAGGTTGAGCACCCGCTGATTTTTGCCACACGCAAAGGAGACCTTGCAGCACTGGACGTTTTATTAGATTCAATGTCCGACTGCTCTTTCAAGATGTTGCGAAAGGCCATCGAGATGGGAATTAAGATGTCAAACCTTAGTGCGATTCGAAGGCTCATCCAGTATGGCAAGGCGATCTTGGACTCTGAGACTAACACAAATTCTGACACTGACTCTGACATCGACCTTGACACCAACTCTGGCTCTGGCTTCGCTTTGTTGAAGAAAGCTTGCAGATATCAGAACGTCCAGATCGCTGAGGTGCTGTTAGAGTGGCTGTCGGAGCGCGGTGCGGTCGATACGATTTGTGCTACAATTCTCTCAGATTTGCCATCCACAAGCGCAGAGATCTATGAGATCCTACTCGATTATACACCTTGCACTACGAATATATTTGTTGAGGCTTGCATCCGCGACTATCTTATAGTGACTAAGATCGGGCTTGGTCAGGGTATTGGGTCTAATTTTGAGGATATCAACGAAGGATCTGCGCTCGTACTTGCTTGTGCATCTGGTTCTGCGTCCATCGTGGAGCTACTGCTCGACCACGGTGCAGATCCCAACTTGATTCACCCTACTTACGGTACACCGCTTAGAGCTGCAATGGAAGGGTGTGCTGCGCGTGGACTTCTCAACCTTACCAACGATGCATCTCTGCCTGAAGATGTAACAAAGCACGCACGGTTACTGGTGGAAAAGATACAGCCTGACGCCTCTCGAAACGGCTTCCGTAACGATTTCCATGATCGTCCCAGCTATCAGAAAGTGCGTCAGTACGAGAGTGTGGTTCAAATGGTACTATCACGTGGAGCCAAGGCAGATGCATCTGCTGGTTATTTCGGGACGGCGATTTCTCTAGCGGCGTTTATGGGACTTCGCAGCACATTTGACACTCTGTTACAGCATGGTGCCAGTCTTGATGAGTCGAGCGGGTTCCTGCGATCACCTCTAGCAGGAGCCATTTTAGGTGGCCATTCGAAGATGGCTAAAGAAATTCTAAGCTTGGCACCGGGAGGCAGGTCTGAAGGTCTGTGCTGCGCTTGCAAGACGGGCAACCTTTCTGTTGTGAAAGCACTTCTCGATTCTGGTGTAAACGCTAATGCAACGGCTGTTGATGGTCAGACAGCATTGCAACTTGCGTTGATACAGGTGGCAGACCGGGGTCGATTTCCACATGGGCGCCATGGAGACTTATCAACCACGATTAACGACGAAATGGATATCTTAAAACTGCTACTAAACACCAGCCCCACAGCGCAGATAACGGATCAAGGGTTGATTTTCCTGAGCCATATTGCGGATGACGAGATTCGAGAGCAAGTTCTCGACATCATGATCCCACACGCTGCCTCGGCTTACTTCCCGGAAGCAGGCCTCATCCGACTGCTGCACCATGACCGCTACCACTACATTAAGCACGGTACCATACAAAAGCTCTTGCAGAACCATCAGATCAAGGAAATACCGATCCGGGTAATGCTTGCTACCGAAAATATGAGATCCGTCAAGGAGCTTGTTGCTTATGACCCGAAATATAACATCACAACGGCCACTTTGGACGCCATCATGACCAAAGACGGACTCATATTGCATATCGAGGAACTGGTGGAAGTATTGCTTCATGAAGATAACACGATCAATCTGTCAGAAGCTGACGTCCTTGCTGCTCTCGGGTTGAGAAATAGCTACCGCGGCAATGAAGAGGACCGTCCACACATCATTAAAATGATGTTTGATCACAACAAAAGACTTACGACTACTGAAGAAATGCTCAAAGCTGTGCGGACGCCGCGTGATCTCGATGTTCTTCTTGCTCATATAGACCCAAAGGAATGCCTGGTGACACCAGCTGTAATGAGCGCCTGGTCGAAGGACATGCAGGAAGGAAGTGAGATGTCACGCATGCTTCACAACTATTGTAATACCGTGATAACACGTCCGGACTTGTAAGTCAGGGCGACTATTGTGATGACCTGAATGAACTGGAACGTGTCTGGGAAATATGTTGATATGTCACTGTTTTAGCCAACAGTCGTTCGCGATGCAAATACTGAGATATCAGTATCAACGTATAACGCGTCGGCAGCGGCATATCTGCACCATTCAATTGCCAGCGACTTGCCCGTAAAAATAATAGCCTTCATGCTTATGGACTAAAGATGTGCGAGTATCTTTAACCGTGCCCTGAAACGACTGACGAGAGAGAAAGAAAAGAACTCATTGGATGGGTAAGGTGGACTGCTACTGCCACGCGCGTCTCTCATTTGTCAGAAAACTGCCATATCCGTCCGAGTCACGCTTGGCATAGCAATCTGTATGCGAGTTCTGCACCTCTCTCTGCGCGATTTTTATTGCGACGCTCTCTTCTGATATATCCACGAGAAATCCAGGTCCACACTAGCTAACCATTGCCGTGGCCCCGTAACTTAGTAGCACAGCTTAAGCTTAACTTAACCTCCAATTTCACATGCTGTAACTATTTCATCGTCAAAGCTATCAAGACCTCACCATGCCTCTTCTCCTTTCTGACCATATTCTATCTTGATCTTGGAATTCTATCTTGAGTATGGAAAATAAGGGAAACCAAAATGAGCAACCAACCCCCCCTCGATTACACAGTCCCCCCCTTCCCATCCCTCTACGTCCCCATAATCGGCGAGCCCCAATCCCAAAACTACCTCTACCATCTAACCGACGTCTGGCGCTTCACGCTCTTCTGGACTCTGATCCTGTATCTGGGCACCCACGCCGCTGTAGCCACTTTTGCGGTCGCGGTGCAATGGCGCAATTACAAACGGATGTGGGCTGTGCCGATAGTGTATGTGCTCGTGTCCGGGTTTGAGGCCTTGTTGGCGGGGACTTTGGTTGGATTGATGTTAGTTTTCCCCCGCTTCTCTTCTTTTTTGGGTTATGTTTTTTTTATTGACTTGTGGGTAGTGTTGGCTGGGTTTATGAAGCGGGCAATTTCTCCATGACGACGTGGATACCGCTGGTTTGGGCATGCATTAATGTTCTCGTTCTTGTTCTTTCGAGTTTTCCTATGCAAGCGGCTATGTGACGATATATGTTTGGTCAGTGCTCGGCAACTGAGTTATCAACGACGGTATTCTTATAGTTACAATGCGCCTCCGGGATAAGCCCGATTTTATCTAGTCATACATCATCACGAATCAAGGTATATAATGCCAACTCCGATGCTATCCGTCCAAACGCCATATATCACCGATCTTGATGCGAAATGTCACCGCCAGCGGCAACATCAACTTTTATGCCACGCGCTGGGATTAGCAAAATTGGCAGGGAGCTGTATTCCTTGCGCCATTAGCTGTTTCTGCAATGCAGCCAAATTCAGATTCGGGTCGAGCTTAGGCTGTGGCGGTGTTGGAGTCGCGGTGCTCGGTGGATTCATCATCAATCCAGCAAAACCGGGGTTCTGGACTGGATACGATCCATACGCCGGAGGTGCTGATGCGCCTCCCATCATTGCAGCTAACGAGTTGGCATCCATGTTCTGCATCGGCATGTTGGCTTGTGCAGGAAGCGGCTGGTAATTACCGATACCTGGAAGTGACGGCCCGGCATCCGAGGAAATACCTGGCAGCGCACCCTGAATACCAGGGAGAGTTGAGGTAGCTGTTCTCTGGTCAACCAAGCCCTCCGCTTCATCTTGTGCTTCTTGTTCCTCCTCTTCGCGCATCTGTCTCTTGCCAAAGCCGCGGTTCCAGGTACCCTGTGCTTCGGCAGCTTCTTCACCGATGTGGAAGCGGTCTTTCGTATAGGATGCGTCGCCTGGACGAGCTCGGGACCAGAAGCGCGTGAAATTATCCTTTGAACCTGACGCTAGAATGTGTCCTAGCGGATGCCAGTTCAGCGACCAAATTGTCGAGGCGTGGGCGTACTGAATGCGATGTGCGGGATGTATGACTTGTGGTGGAGTATTGACAGGATCATTGCTGTCGTATGGGGCAACAGTAGGAGCATGGCCTGAAGGCAGGTTTGGTTCATCCAGGAGATAGTGATATAGAGAACCATCCTCACTCCCAGTTGATATCAAATTGCTATGAATCGGATGCCAAGTCATTGAAGATATAGGTTTTTCGTGACCTCTCAGTATACAAATATCACGCATCATCCGAAGATCAAACACCCTTGCTGTGCAGTCGCGGGAAGATGTAGCGAGGAGGTTGCTGTTCACTCGGGAAAATTTGGTCGTCGTAACTGTATTTTTATGGCTGTGTAGAGTAGTCAAACATCTGCCGGTTCGGGGATCCCAGAACTTGACCTGGTGATCTTTCGACCCTGAAACCAGTAAACCTTTGGTCGGATGCCAATCGCAAGACTTCACATCCCAGTTGTGACCCGTCAGTACTGTATCCCACGCGCGCGCGGTAAAGTCGAAGATTTTTAGCGTCGTATCGTCTGAAGCTGACAGAAATTTCGTATCGCTAGGGCCCCATGCCAGATCACGAACGGCGTCATGATGCGCATCGTCCACGGTTTCGACGTTGTTAAAGTTCGGTCGCCAGTATTTGACATCTCCTTTTTGTCCACCGGATATAAGCCAGTCGTGACTATGCGACCATGCGGCGGATGTCACTCCAGCTTGAAATTGATCGTAGTGAGCCTATCGTCATAACATCAGCATAAAGTGAAAATGTATCGCCAGAGTGCCTGTCACTCACATCCATGACGGTCTCAAAATTAAAGGCTGTTCCATTCCAAAGCATAAATTCTCCAGTATGCCCGCCTGTCAACAATCTTCGGCCTTCAGGTGTCCACCTCACCACTGTTATAGGTTTCTTTGATTTTCCGATTGATTGATGTAGATGTCGGACGGGTATCGTGTCGGCGGGTGAATGCACTCTTGCTACAGGCGGAAGCATCTAAGCTGGTCAGCACCTAGAACAATCCACTCGATATGAAACCCTCACATCAACAGTGTAACTCAAACTCGGCCTCTCGACTTCCATTCGATGGGCGCCTTTGTATCTCGGTCGTCGCGTCCGCATCCACTGTACCATTGACGATCCATAGTCGGTGACGGGTCCTAGAACAGTCAATTAAGGATTATTCCTCGGGACATGTGCCGTTACGTACTTGGTCTTCGAGGAAGTCCAACGCCTTCATAATTTCTGGACCTGCCTCCGTAATAGCCGTCACCTCCCTCTTCGTAGGCAGCCATGCTGATTCTTATAATCAGAGTGCGTCTGGTTTTCAGGAAGTTGTGACGAGCTCTTTGCGAGCTTGTTTGTTGAAGCTGAAGCTAATCAAAGAGCAGCAAGCGGGAAGGAGCGCGCATCGATTTCTTGGCGCAGCAGGGGCTCTGATTGGCCCGCCAACAGCTGCTGGCCAGCGCCGCACGGGCTGCGGCCTGGAAGCCTCAGGCCCTCTGTGTCTGGTTCTGGCGTTATCAATCAAAGCAAGGAAGGCAAGCTGGTCCAGACCCCTCTTACGGCCTTGCCCCTCCTCGCCAGAGCTATCTATCTATCTTATGACTATATAAGCTAGCGACCTCCTTTCAGTATTTATTTCCTCTGTGTTTTGATGCGATCTCATCATACGCTTTTGTCGTCGTTGTAGACATGTCGGCTTCGCTATCACATGCTAATCGTTGCCACTGAGCAACCCATGCAACATTCCGCCTCTAAGCGGAATTCGCGGATTTTTTTAGACTCGAAGATCGAAGGAAGAAGAAATTTACTGCTCGCGTTGAAAACAATCGTCTCTAATTGTGTCGAGCCATTGAACACTGTCGCAATGCCGACTGTGACACAGGCAGCCGTCAGCACCAGCGTGGACGTGCCAGGCACGGCCATTCATGCTCAGGACGCCAATTGGGAGCCTCATCAACAAGCAGCGTCACCACCATCGCAGGATGTCTCGAGCACGCCATCGGAGAAGAAGCGGACGAGTAAATATCGGCATATTGCTGCATATCATTCATCGCTCCGGACGTCTCCTCTAAGCACGGACTCTCCAGTCAATCCGAGCTTCATCGGCTTTCGCAATTTGATGGTGATTGTTTTGAGTAGGTCGAACACTTCATTTTGAGTATAGAGCTGACGGTATCTAGTTGTCATGAACCTGAGACTTGTTGTTGAGAATTTCATGAAGGTGAGACTGATTGACCATCTATCAAAAACCTTGCTCTGACGACACTAGTATGGAGTCCTCATTTGTATAAAATGCCACGATTACAGAAAGAACGACGTTTTCCTCGCTTCGATACTCACTGCGCTCGTTCCATGCCATCTCTTCGTAGCCTATATTATCGAACTAGCCGCCGCGCAGCAGGCCAAAGGTGCCATCGGCCGGAAGAAGAAAAGCGACAATGTCGCTGCGCAATCAGAAAAGGAGCAGCGGACTTTCCAGTTGACGTGGCGCTTCATCGCTTTCGCGCATACCATCAATGCTACACTGTGTTTGGTAGTGACCAACTTTGTGGTATACTACTATGTTCACCATCCGGGTATTGGAACTATATGTGAACTACACGCCATCATCGTATGGCTAAAGAACTGCTCGTACGCATTCACTAATCGCGATCTTCGACATGCCATGCTACATCCATCGGAGCAGTCGAAGCTTCCAGACATCTACTCTTCATGTCCATACCCGCAGAATGTCACCGTGGGCAATTTGGTCTACTTCTGGCTTGCGCCTACGCTGGTGTATCAGCCGGTATACCCGCGAACCACGCATATTCGATGGGGCTTTGTCGGAAAGCGACTTGGCGAGTTTGTCGTGTTATCAGTATTTATCTGGCTAACCTCGGCGCAATACGCTGCTCCCGTTCTTCGCAATTCGCTTGACAAGATTGCCGTGCTAGACTTTACTTCCATCATCGAACGTATCATGAAGCTGTCGACCATCTCACTCGTCATCTGGCTGGCAGGGTTCTATGCGCTGTTCCAATCACTGCTGAACGCGCTAGCTGAAATCATGCGCTTCGGCGATCGCGAGTTTTATTCGGATTGGTGGAACAGCTGGAGTGTCGGCATGTACTGGCGGTCATGGAACAAGCCGGTGTATCTGTTTATGAAGAGACATATTTTCTCTCCGCTGGTAGGGCGAGGCTGGAGTCCGTTCGCGGCAAGTATTATGGTGTTTTTGTTCTCTGCTATCCTGCATGAGCTGCTCGTGGGAATACCCACCCACAATCTCATCGGTATGTTTATTCCACATTACCTGCAAGCTGAGGATACTGACTGCGCGCAGGCGTCGCATTCGCCGGTATGATGTTTCAGCTCCCATTGATCACGGCAACACTACCATTAGAACGGATGGACGACCCAACGACAAGGATAATTGGCAATTCGGTATTCTGGGTGACGTTTTGTCTGGTCGGCCAGCCACTCGGCGCATTACTGTATTTTTTCGCCTGGCAGGCTAAATACGGTAGTGTCAGCAAGATGGCAGCCAGCCCATGATCATGTTTGCATGTCCTTGAAATGAGACCAGTCAGATAGAAGCTATCAGCAACGTGGAATAAATACTAGAATGTTCTCTCCATTAGACAGAGTGTCGGCCTGGAGTCTGTCCGAGATACGTTTGGGCCACATGTTGGTAGGCTCAAGGTCTTCCCGACACCCGAGTCCCGGGCAGGCTGCCATCGTACAGCCTAGCCTGAGTATGTTAGTCACTAAGTTAACATAAGTAGTAACTTACCCGCCTGACATCATCCTTTTTGGGCTCAACAACCGTCTAACTGCGCTTCTTACTTTCTCACTTAACGCACGCTATAACTACCTATTCAATCGCTTCAGGATGGTTTCAATCACTGTCCCTGAGAACTATGGGTACGTATTTCGCACCTGCGTGCTCAATCTCCTGCTATGAGCTCTACATCTTGAATGCATTCACCAGAAACAATCAACCGCTAACGTAATATTCTACAGCGCCGTCATCGCCGTCGCCCTCGGTGGAATTCCGGTCCTATCGTTCGTTCAGGGTATGGTCGTAGGTAAACTTCGCAAACCCGCCAAAGTCGCCTATCCGCACCACTACGCGACGCCCGAACAATGCAAGGCGAACGTACGTCTTCCTCCTCTTTTTCAATTCTATCGACACGAACTTACTGGAAGGTCGAATGATGTAGCCCGCCGCACACAAATTCAACAGCGCCCAACGCTCCCACGGCAATCTACTTGAAAACATGCCCCAGACAATGCTCTACATGCTCGTCGCGGGCCTCAAATACCCCAACGCAACTGCCGCCCTGGGAACAGCATGGATCGTGTTTCGCGCTCTGTATGCGCATGGATACATCACGTCCCAGAAGCCGAATGGCGGTGGACGATACAATGGAGCACTGTTTTGGTTGGTGCAGGGTGCACTTTGGGGGTTGGCTGTTTTTGGAGTTGGGTGGGATTTACTTAAATTCTGATTGTGTAGGCAGAAATGTAGGATATCTTCTCTAAACCTTTAGAGGTGTATGTACAATACTACTTGTTTCCTGTTGATGTTTGTATCCTCTAAATCGAACAGGGGCTTATCGTTACCGTATCGGATGACTGGTCCCGCAGTGAGCATAACTTTTTTTTCATCCCACCTTCTCAACACTTATTCAACGACCTCGATCTCTTGCACATAATACTGGCTCATATCTAACGACAATTACTCACGAAATCACGAAATGTCCTCCTCCTCCAAACAACCCTACAGCGTCCGCGCAAAGAATCATCCCAACCCCCTCGTGCGCAAACTGTTCGCCATCGCCGAAGCCAAAAAGACCAACGTCACCGTCTCAGCAGATGTGACGACTACAAAACAACTCCTCGACCTGGCCGAGCGTACGCCTTTCTCCCTCTATCTCTACAAACTATATTCCTAACCCATTGATACAGAGCTCGGCCCCTACATCGCCGTCTTCAAAACCCACATCGACATCCTCTCCGACTTCAGCTCCGAAACAACGGCCGGCCTCAAAGCCATCGCCGAAAAACACAGCTTCCTCATTTTCGAAGACCGCAAATTCATTGATATCGGCAACACAGTCCAGAAACAATACCACGGCGGCGCCCTACGAATCTCCGAATGGTCACACATCATCAACTGCGCAATCCTACCGGGCGAAGGCATCGTGCAAGCACTAAGCCAAACCGCCAAAGCAGCCGATTTCCCCTACGGGCAGGAAAGAGGGTTACTGATCCTGGCGGAAATGACATCAAAGGGCTCGTTAGCGACGGGCGCGTATACCACGCGCTCGGTGGATTATGCGCGACGCTACAAGGAGTTTGTCATGGGGTTTGTGTGTAATCGCGCCCTGACGGATGAGCAGTCTACCGAAACTACTGCGGCGGCCGATGAGGACTTTGTTGTGTTTACGACGGGCGTGAATCTTGCGTCGGCGGGCGATGCGTTGGGTCAACAGTATCAGACGCCGCAGAGCGCGGTGGGTAGAGGGGCGGATTTTATCATTGCGGGAAGAGGGATATATGCTGCGCCTGATCCGATAGAGGCTGTGAAGCAGTATCGGGAGCAGGGGTGGAAGGCTTATCTTGAGAGGGTTGGGTTGTCGGAGTAGATGGGTTATCTCTTCATCGTGGGTAACTATTCGGAGCACTAACTAGTTGATCTAGTAGGTGGAATAATATGATAATGAATGGGTGAGGGGATACGCAACCCCCCTACCTAGCCTTTGAGACTGCAGATCACCTCGTCGACTGCCCTTATCAGGTAGCGCATCCCCACATCAACAGTCAACTTGTTTGTCCAGCACGGCATGTAATCACCAGATGCTCTCCCAAAAGATAGGATCGAGTATCATGATTGGTAGAACGAAATTCACAAAGCGCCGACAGTTCAAGCTCCTTCCTTTTTATGTTACACGGCGTCGTCATGATAAGCTACCTGCATGCTTAAAGACGATACCTACATAGATCCCCCCCTCACTTACCTAGATATTCTCTTCCATATGCCAGACTCTTCACAGTAATTCAAATTGTTTTACAACTTTCCAGGTTGTGTGAATATTAAAATGGCAGAAGAAACCGAAAAGTCCTCTCCCCTACCAGACTCTGCGTCGGTCGACAATGGCAGACACATCGACGAACGCATTATCAAACACTCGCACGACGCGGACGTAGCGCTGCAAGCAATCCAACAAGCCGGGTATGGCCAAACGATCGAAATCGACGCTGCAACAAACAAGCGCCTGCTACGGATCATAGATTGGCACTTGATGCCGCTGATGTGTGTCGTTTACGGGATGAATTATCTAGATAGTACTTCCGACCACCGCCTCAATGTTGGATGGCAAGCTGATTATTATTTTTTTCTTTTTTTGGTTTAGAAACGACAATATCGTACGCAAGTGTCATGGGACTGAAGACGGATCTTCGTCTCGTGGGGAATGATTATCAGTGGTTGGGGAGTATGTTCTATTTCGGTATGTCCTGCCTCTCCGTTTGATTGTCGTGCCCATTCTAAGAGGGATAGGCTACCTTGGATGGGAGTACCCGGCTAGTCAGCTGCTGCAACGCATGCCTCTTGGGAAATATTCTGCAGTCTGTGTCGTTCTATGGGGCATAGTGCTCTCATGTTTTGCGGCCGTGGACAATTTCGGCGGCGCGGTCGCTATTCGATTGTTGTTGGGGATTTGCGAGGCGTCCGTAACGCCGGGGTTTGCCTTGTTGACTTCTCAGGTAGTCCATCTCTTCCAAAAAGCGATGACAAAGATGCGTCATGCTGATCTAGATAGTGGTACACACGAAAAGAACAAGGTCAACGAACAGGCCTATGGTTCAGCTTCAACGGCTTCGGTCAAATCGTCGGCGGCGCAATCGCGTACGGCATCGCAAAGGGTACAGACAAGAATGGATCGTCCATTGCGCCGTGGAAGATTGTCTTTCTGGTCACGGGGCTGTTCACAATCTGCATTGGACTGCTATTTCTGTGGGTCATACCGGACAACCAGTTGAATGCGCGATGGCTGTCGCCGGAAGATCGTGTGCTGGCCGTTGAGCGCGTACGCATCAACCAGCAGGGAATCGGAAACAAGCATTTCAAAATGTATCAATTTAAAGAGGCGATGTTGGACCCGATGACGTGGGCCTTTGCGTTCTATGCGCTGGTTGCAGATATTCCGAATGGTGGTATTACCAACTTTTTCAGTCAACTGGTTTGTCTCTCCTCTTTTCCTCCAAGGCAGCGATTCTGATTCCAATAGATTGAGGCATTTGGATACACGGCCGAACAGAGTCTGCTCTACGGCATTCCAGGCGGCGCAGTCGAAGTCATCGCGTTGATCGCCAGTGGGTTCTTGGGAGACTGGCTCGGACGACGTCTGATGTGTAGCATGGGCGGCTTGGTGACCGCCATGGTCGGCATGATACTGATCATCGCGCTGCCTCTGGCCAACAACGACGGGAGGTTGATCGGGTACTACATGACGCAAGCCAGTCCGACGCCGTTCGTTGCGTTGTTGTCGTTGATTAGTTCGAACGTGGCTGGATATACCAAAAAGACTACCGTTGCTGCTATATACCTGATTGCGTATTGCGTGGGGAATATCATTGGTATGCCTTTGCCCTGAAAACTTGACCTAAAGAATAGGGGTAGAGCTGACGAGTGTAGGACCGCAAACTTTCCGTCCCAAAGATGCACCGCGCTATGTCCCTGCTGAGATTACCATTGTAGTATGCTATGGCGTCTGTCTGATTGATCTGGCGTTTATCTGGTGGTGGTATTCCAGCCAGAACAAGAAGAAGGCCATGATTCGGGCGAGCGAGGGGTATGCCAGGTTGGAGAATCAAGAGTAAGCCCTCTCTTCTTCGAGATGAATTGTACGACTAATGTGTATAGGTGGCTTGATTTGACGGATAGCGAGAATGCCGAGTTTGTTTATACCCTTTGATCTGTTTAGATGAAGTTGTCGTTGAAGTTGAATGGAATGAAATCGATAATTATATAGTTGATGAACAGCCAATCATAATCAATCATAAAACAGCCCCGCTTCAAGGGTAAGTCTTATTGGCTGGCGATAAACCCCTCACCGCCCGGCAAGAAATTAATTTTATCAAAAGCTTCACTTTATATGTTTTGCTCTTACAACACAATCAATTAACATACCGAACCTCGTTCGGACATATCCATCAAAATGCCGCGCCAACTCAAACATCACGAGAAAAAGTGCACTCCTCCCTCCCACCAATAAGCCGGAAAAAAAACCCCACTAACCACGAAACACAGACTTCTGCGCAAAGTAAACTTCAACACCTACAAAACCGAAAACAACCACCGCGAACAATCCATCCGCGCCCGCTACTACCTGCAAGGAACGCAAGACTACGCCAAATACAACGTCCTATGCGGCAATCTGCGCAGTCTCGCGCACAAACTCTCTGCCCTAGACCCTTCGGACCCGTTCAGGAAACAACTCGAGTCCGAGATTTTGGAGAAGTTGTGGTCGATTGGAGTCCTCAAACAGTCGCGCGAACAAGGAGCGGGATTGTCGAGGGTAGAGCACGACGTTACCGTTTCGGCGTTTTGTAGACGCAGATTGGGCGTGTTGATGACGAGGAATGGGATGGTGACGGATGTGAAGACTGCCGTTACTCTGTAAGTCCTGGACCTGAGAAATATTTGTTGGTAGTTGTCAAAAAGGCTAATGAAGGTAGGATTGAGCAAGGACACGTCCGCGTAGGAACGGAGGTCGTTACTGATCCTGCATTGTGAGTTGTTATCATCCCGCAGCAAAGGACATCGTCTTAACTTGGTGCAGTCTCGTCAACCGGAACATGGAAGACTTTGTGACGTGGGTCGACTCGAGCAAGATCAAGAGGACTATTATGAAGTACCGGGACAATATGGATGATTTCGATTTGATGGTTTAATTTTGATCTTATCACAAAGGCATAGCGAGGCGTTTATTTTCTTAGGGTCCTATCAATAAATTCGTTGAGATTTTCTATATCTGTATATCGTTATTGATAATAAAAGAAAAATTTTATGCATGTATGGGTATCTGACGCAATGCAAGCAAGCAATCAATCAATCATCAATCATCAAGCCACCAACCACCCGCTCAAATGGTATCCTACTATGTATATCGTGTCGTCTTCTTCATGTCAGGTCGTAGTCAAAAACACGGCCACCTTCCCTTCCCAACCTTTGGTCCTGCCACCATCCCCTTTGTGCTCATCCGCACCTCCTTTTCATTCTGAGCGTCGTCCGGAATATCCATCCGGAACCGCCTCACGCTCCCCTCATAATTCTTTTTCTTGCTAATCTCTTCCTCGAAGAACGGGACCCGCTCGTCCCCGGCGTGCATACAACTAGGCGTCCAACGCCGCCATAGCCGTCGAAACCCCTTGTTGTTGCGATCGATCTTTTCGTATTCGCGGCGACGGGTGCTGGGGGATGTCCATTCCGTTATTGTCGCGGGGATCATTACCTGGTTGCTGTATGTCTGTGCGATGCCGCCGTCGGATGCTTGACTTCGTGGGAGTTTTGTTGGTTGGTGACGATCGGGTGACGAAGGGAGGAGATCTTCGTCGGAGATGTCATGGTCATATCCTAGGGGGAAAGAATGGGAGCGATGGGATTGCAGAGTCGGTGATGCACCGGGTGAGGCCATAGACTTGGTCTCTGAGCGATCGACTGCCGACGCATTCGGGTCCTGGAATAGGCGACAACTCTCCCGGTGCAGGGCGATGAGTTGCTCTCTTTTCTGCGGCGACATTTGCTGCTGCTGCTGCTGCTGCTGCACGGTCTGCGAGGTGGTGCGTCGACTAGCCCCTGGTCGTCGTCCCGTTGAGTTTCCGGCTGTGCTGGATGATGCTGAGCGGGTATGTGCTCGTTGGGAGGTGGATGATGCCCGTGACCGCGACTTTTGGGAGTCTTTCGTTTTGGGCCTGCTTGGACCTTGACTTTGAGGCTGCTGCGGAGCCATGTTGTCGTTGTTGGAGGACCGGCCTTCTATGTTGGTCATGTTGGTGTTGGGCATAATCGTTAGATCGCTGTGAATGGTATTTGTACTTGGTACTTGAGTCAGATTCGTATAATCATGGTCGTGGTTATTATCATTGTCACGACTCTTCGTTTGTGACGGCGTCTTGGTTGTCACATCCAAGTCATCAGAGGCCACTGCTGATGAGGTCGCTTTTGCTGAAATGCATTTGGCCGTGGTCATCTCCTGTATAAGGTGATGTCGAGTCGCAGTAGGTATTTGCATGTGAACAGTTGACAAGACACACAGTAATGACTGACGGTACTAATAAAAGCAACGATCAAGATCGGCAATCAGCGAGTCACTTGCTCAGTTGTCTTGCAAATGATGCAAAGGCCTCCTCCTTGCGATCTCATTCACAAGCTTTTGCATGTGATTCCTGTGTGACGCACGTCCCAGTGTAAACAGTAAACAGTAAATACTACCGTAAATAGCGGACGACTGTACAGTAGTATACTCGATCGAGGAAACCAAAGTGAACGAACATACATGCAGGGACTAACTACCCTTTATTAATCGTCGAGTAATGTACTCGCTCAAACCAAAAAAAGGCACATACTACAAGTACAGAGCATTGATGCTCGCCAGTGGAGATGCCCCGCCATCTTTCTTCTTAGCATCTTTGTATGACTATGTACGTATCAATACAGACTCCACAGTCAGTCGACACAACCACTCAATATGGCTGCTTACAATAATAACTTTTTTTTGAAAGACCCCAGAGAGTATTTTCGGCAATTGAGTCGTCTGTTAGCGCCTGTTCCTTGCAGAGGTGGCCAGTCAGAGATGCGATACAGGACGAGGATCAGGACCCCCCGTTGCAGCCACAGTCCACTCTGCCTCCACTGGCCGGTGCTGTGGTCAGTGGCGAGTATTCGCCATTTACTACATAGTACATAGTATTGAGTTATTAACTGGATACAGTAGTGCTGTTGCGAGGGAGGCAGAGTCTGTAAATAGCATGGATTGTATCCAAGGAACTACCAAGTGGTGAGAGAAGACTCTTCCGGCCGCTCATTTGAAAGCCTGAAGACCAGCCAGCCTAACCTGGCAAACGATCAACTGAGTTATCATGCCGATACCCGACCTGGACTTTTTTTCCGCCGATTTACACTTCTCAACTTGCCTCGCTAGTCAAAGTATCGCTTGATTGATACTTTTCAACAAATCTACTGTAACTTAGTCTGTAGTAAAAGGCCTGCCAAGAATCATGCACGCAGCGTTAGAAATTGGTGGCGCTTGGACTTGGTGCAAGTTGGTGGTCTGGCCAATCTCACCGCTTCTGGGTGATTGAGATTGAGCGGTGTACTCTTCCATCCTAGCTTTATGTCATTCGACGATATTTGGATTTGGATTTGGATTTGCATTTGCATTTGCATCGATTTACTGTATATTATATTATATAAATTACTATGTAGGAGATACTTTCGGTGTCTGTGTGTGTGTATCAACAAGTCAACAAGTCAAGTGGCAACTCATCATCTGACCCCTCCTCCCCATCCTCAAGTCAAACCGTCTTATCACAAACTCAAATCACCTCTGCCACTGGCAAACCCACACTGTCCGTCCATGCAGGTCAAAAGAGTCATTTGATGAGAGAAAAAAAAAAGCATAAAAAGTCGCGACGGAGTGATTTTCATCTGTATCCTCGTTCTGTGGCCTGCGGGGTTTCCGTCCCGTCATTACTTGTAATGTAACGCGGTGACAGACAGAATATCAAGTGAGCAAGCAGTACCTGCCCTCTTGGGTATGGCTATCTGTCAATCTTAATCCGTCTAGCTTGTAACTAACTTAACTACATATGTATAATGTTACTAAAGGTCTTGGGTCTTTAAGCAGGTTTCATTGCCTCAGTACCACGGTACACTGCACGTGGATTGTCAGGATCAATAGGATCGCTGAGCAGTCCGGATGTCGATATTCTCGCCGAATCGAGGCGGCCCGTTCTTCTCGCCATGTCATCGCTCTATGTCTATCTTATGATGATCAATAATGTCTTGTATTTCTCTATTTGGTAGTTAGAGTGGCAGTGTTTGATTCGATTGAAATCATCATATCCTCGACATAGTATTGTCTCGGGCAAATTCTTTGAGGGTATCAGATTGCACTTGCTCCAAGGGGTACTATGTACTCTCCGTTATTGACTCGAATCGATCATTAACAAATGAAGAAATGCTTAGTTATGAGTCTGGTCGAGCCGTCGACATTTACTAGAATACATGCTAGAATCAATCTATATCTATCACAACTCATCCCTATGCCCATCTCCATGGCCAGCAGGAACAGGCCGCCCCGAATCCTGCAACAAATCAACTCCATTCTTCTTCCTCCATTTCTGCCACAGCGCATGAAAGTCCTTTTCCATGCCACTCTCCATCTGATCCGGCAACACAACCGTATACTCCACAAACAAATTTCCATACTCCTCACCATCCTCATCGTGGTCATGATCATGTAAATGGCCCTCTCTATAAATCGGCATGCCCTGACCGCGTACCGTCTCCACGGCCAGCGGCTGCACAACCTCCCCCCTTTTGCGAGAGAGTTGCACAACGTGACCGTCCAAATGCGTCAGATTGCGCGTCCATTCACCCATCCACGCCTCTCGTAGAGACAACACCTCCTTCCAAAACAGATCCTTGCCCTTGCGACGGAAGAACGTCCCATCTGTTCTCTCCCCATCATTCACGCCCAACGAGGCTTCCTCCTCGGCCAATATAACGATCAGGTCGCCCGCAACCCAATCGGGGCTTTCGTCCGCTTCATTCTCAAACGTCAGGCGTGACCCTTTACTCATCCCCTTTTCTACCGTAGCCGATAACGTGCTCGCTTTCCGCACCACGCGTTGTCCATGACATATCGGGCACGGCTTCTTGATCGACTTGCCCTTCCCGCCGCATTTGTCGCAATGCGACTGAACCTGCTGATACATCCCCGGCGCAATCATATGTTTCTGAATCACAATCCCTCGTCCGCCGCACTTATTACACGTCTCAATAACCCCATCCGCCGATCCGCTACCTTCACACGATTCACAAATCTGTTGTTTCTCAATACTAAATTCCAGATCCCTGCCCGTGTAGAAATCGCGTAGCGGTAGAGACAATTTGACTTCCATATCGGGTCCCTTCCTATGACCACCGCCGTGGCCCGAATGGCCTCCGCCGCCGAAGAAGCGGGAGAAGAGGTCGAACGGATCGCCGCCGCCGCCGCGACTGCCGCCTTGTTTGTGTTGTTCTAGTCCCTCGTGGCCGTATTGATCGTATATTTTCCGCGTGCTAGATGTAGAGAGCACTTCGTATGCTTCGGCGATGTCGACGAATTTCTTTTTGGCGGATTCATCTCCTCTGCCCACCGTCGCCTAGTCAGCCTTTTCAATCGTTTTAAAAAAAATTTGGCAAGATTTTGAGGACGTACGGATTCTTGTCAGGATGGAACTTCTTGCTTAACGTCCTATACGCGCGTTTGATGTCTCGCTCCGAAGCCGATTTGTCGACGCCCAGGATTTTGTAGTAGTCCTCGGCGCATAGGGACAAGGGGAGGATGAGGAGGAGGGAGACGACGAGCAGGAAGTGGAACGCCAACATCGTTCCTGTGTTCTAGGACCTCGCACAGGAGTCCTCTTCTTGGAATTTGTGGACGATGACCGTGCGATTCGTTCGTGCTATGAGGTGATATTGTTATCTTGCGCCGAACCCGTCGAGGAGGCTATCGAGTCGGGTCAAATGTATGGAAGGAACGGTCAATGACGAATGGACCGATCCGTCATGGTCGTGTTATTCAGCTGTACAAAAAAACAATTGCACCGCCTCTTCAGAAAGATTGACTGATTCTGGTGTCAAGATTGTATACATCGGGTAAATAGCTTAGGTGGCCGTATCTCCGCAGGATCATCTTTTTCCCGACATGCCACGTGACGATCACGCCCTAACTTGTATCTATTGCTTGCAATGGTTGATTAAAAGTAGACATTAGATGCTATGAATGTTGAAAATATTGCTATCGTAAACTAGACATAACTGCTGGACTCCATATACGCCAGCTGCATTAAACTCAATTGGCAGAAGTCACGTTGACATCAAAGATATTATTGCGCCACGTCAAATGAAGACCATCGTTGTTCTGGCCCTCCTCGTTCTCTTCAATCACATCATGAGCTCGTTCCGCTTCGTCCCTCCAGACCTTGACCATGCTGCCCGGCGTGTAGACATCTTTGAACACTCCACTTCGTGGAGGATACGCGCCTACCCTTGAATAGACCTCTGGGTTGGCGTAGGCTTTCGGCCGTGCGAGCAATGCTCGAATAAAGGTTGCGTAGTCGTGAGGATTAGCGATATTGACCGCACGCAACCGTTCTCGAGCAAAAATCAGTTCCCGGTTAATTGTCACCACCAAGTTCACAACCATCTCGGCAATCTTTCGTTCTAAGGTTCGACGGATCAGTTGCTTCAACAGTGGCTTGACGAGCCAGAGCAAGAACCTCCACCGGCTGCGCTGAATTTTGTAGTCCAGTTTATGAATATGTACGCGCACACCCCTCAGTGTGACCAAATGGGCGAGCCGATCTCGACCGACTTCGAGATCAACTGCGACGTCGATACCGCGCTCATCAAGGAAGAAACTGCCAATGCCTTCGTCACCAAATCGGAAGAGCAATCCACTATGGGCGCGAATCCAGTATCCAAATTCCGATGCACTGATGTTGAGCCCTTGTAAGTTTACAGTGAGTATGGTCTTGATGTTTGTCTTTGCCTTCTTGGAGTGAACCTTGGCCAGCTCCATGTTGGTCTTGGAAGTGACGAGGACCTTGTATGGGAAGAATGACGACTGGTTGACTGTCCTTCCTGGTTCCAATATCAAATTCTCAATGAGTAAGTCCATTTCCGGAACCGAGACTTCGAGCCGTGGGATAGGAATATACTGAATACTTCTGATGAGCAACGGAAGAAATGTGTGAGCGGCATCAGCGACGATGTCACTTGTCTGATTGGTGTATACGTTCGACACGTCTCGTATAATCTTCTTCGCAGCGGCGTTCATCTTGGCGATACTCGGATCCTCGGGTATTGATCTTAAGGTACGTCTAACTTGTCGTAGGAATGCTTCGATATCATTTCGCAGACTAGATTCACCATCCATGTTTTTAGACTTTTCCTTGAGCTGATCAAGCCGTTCCGGTGCCGAGTCAAAAAACTCGGGATCGGTAAGCATTTCTTGCAGAGATGTACCGATATCGCCCAACAGAGATTCAAATTCTGGATCCTTGTTGGCATGGCGCATCACGTCATGGAAACATTTCTCCAAGTACTCCCAATCTTGCCTACTTCCAAACGATCGAACCAGGGTCCAGAAGCTGTCAACTGCTTTCTTTAAATCTGTGTTGACTTCCACATCTTCGTTAACTGCGCTCGCTGTTTCCTCCGCGGCGTTTGCGTATATCATTCCATATCGTTGTACAAGCTTAGACAAAGTCGAGACCGAGTCTGAGTAGTCATTGCGCTTTCGTAGTTTTAAAACTGCTTGTTTGAGTCTGTTGAGCAGGGCATCCCGTTGAGGACCCGAGAAGTTTTGCTCTGCGCTTTCCTTTGCTGCTTGACCCGCGTGAACGATTCCTTGCTCTGCAGCATCGGCGATTTGATTGACATCTTTCTTGAGATCATCCTTGCTCGGTTGTTTTCCATCATCGGCGCCGGCACCATCAACCTTTTTCAATTCCTCTTTCGAGGGTTCGGCGGCCTCGGCGACTTCGTGGGCGGCTTCGGATAGAGTATAGGTAGTGTCGGCAAAGACCTGGCGGCCAATAGTTGCGACGTCATCGAGGAACAGGCGGAAATCGGCGTTTGTGAGGAGCAGGCCGCCGACTGTGCGAAGGCTGTCGTACGCTACAACAATTAGTATGAAAAGAGAGTAACTGGTTGTGTACTTACCAGCTTGGGTGTTGGCTTGAGATGTAACATGTGCAGCCTGACTGGACAAAGCCGACGCATTGATCGATACCCTCGATTTGGAAAGATGCCAAAAGAATTCTTGAATTTGATCCTCATCATTCTTATCTTTGAGTAGCTCAATAAAGCTTTTCATCAAAGTCTTGACATCGCGGGCCAATTGCCGGCCTGGCTCGCTCACGTCATCACTGCGGGGATTGAGAACGTCTGATGCTAAGAGCGTACGCAGGTTCGTGATGACCTGTTCATTCGATGGCATGTATCCCTCAGAGAGGGCCTTGTACATCTGGTACGAATGGAGCTTTTGGCGGAGTTGGCGTTGCCGGGAGGTGTCTTCTTCATAGCTAGGCAGAAGAGGCTCCGTGTCGTCCCCTCTGCCGCGCTTTGATTTGCGAGAACCACAACAGGACGACATGTTGGCGGTCGAGGGTGGATTAGAACATGTAAGTAGGGTGATGAATGCCAAACAAATTCAGACCGTCTCAGAGATGGGAGAGAAGGAAGAAAGGGCTGCCTGGAGGGAGGAGAGGGCAGGAGCGAGCAAGAATGACGTTGATTCCCGGAATCCAGTTTGGCAGCTGCCCACCCAACCAGAGCTCGCCATTGGGCAGCCATGTCGTAGCTTCCATGTCACCCATCTACATCTCCCTGTATAGGATGAATATACACAGGTATTTCTTTTATTGAAAAGATATCTCGATGAAGAGACATATCAATTGACAACATTCATGCACCGATTTTCAAGTGAAGTGAATGAAGAGGAGAGCCTGGAGTGAGGTGGAGCTGATCCCCGGACGAAAGTGGGTCAGTTGAATAGCTTCAACCTCCAATCTCCAAACCGCCGAGTAGACTGAACAAGAGTATGCGGTTTACGACCGAGTTCGAAAACACCCCGTAAAAGTTCCTAGATTCGCCGTTGACAAGCTTCACAGCAGACAGGTCATCTACGCCAAGTCCAACTCGATCACCACGTTTTCAATGAGGCTTGACCGCTGTTCACACTGATCCTCATTTCGACGGTCAAGGAGACTGGAGTACGGTATGAGTCATTCAACAGATTTGCTTCCATGATAATCCGCAGCGTTGAACGGCGCATCACCAACAAGGTCAAGCGCAAAGCCCAAAATTGCACTACGGTCACTACCCCGTGATTTCCATCTGCAATCAATATGAGGATAAAGTCTAACACGATCTAGACTCACAGAGCGTTCACCGAGATTTACACAAGATGTCAATATACGTAAATCCACCCGTCTACAGCCGAACATTAACTTCAAAAGCATTTACAAAAAGAGAAAAGAATGAATGTCATCACAATCGATAAGAATACGACCGGTCAATGCTCAACGACAGTCGCCTTTGACACTCAAAATACGAAGAGTGAGACGCGAGGGACAATTCATCAGTCGGCGACTCACTCTTCTCGCATCGCGATTTGATATACAACTGCTTGCGGGCGGTGAGTTACTCCGTCGGTGCTGACAGCCACAACAAAATAATACATACACTACTCCGTACTTGAAAGTTTTCGTCGGCCATGGATCGACTTGATCGGCTTCATAGTCCAGACTGTCCTTCTTTTGTTCAGTGGACAAGACTGCCGAGATACAAGCCGGCGACATGCTGTGCGGAGGTAAAAGTCCGCTGGAATGAGTGTTGGGCCCACACGGGACTGTGTTTAGCCTAGCTGCCCACCGGATTCAACATCGGTCTTCTTATATGCAAGTAACACACCAACATGTTGGTTATAGTAGGTAGATATTTAGAAGTGAATGGAGGAGGTCGAAGTATCTATCAGGTTGCTGAACAGTGAGCACAGGATAATAATATTATCGACAATAAAGTCGTCCGTGGTTGCTGTACAATGTACGTAGGTATTAATTCTTTGATCTCGGCGCAACGAGCCAATCGGAGCCGCACCCGCTGTGCTGTTATTAATGTTAAGACGATCGACCACAAATCAACCAGACGATTCAAAGAAATTTAACAAAACAAAGCCGACCTCGACACGGAGTACGGACTACATACGGAGTTAGTACCGTGTTGCCAGTTGCTGCCCCATGCTGCGACTCGTTGCACTCATTATCGCGTCGGGAATGTTTTTCTTGGGTTGCAGTCCAGATTATACAATGTAAACATTAGCACACAGAGTACAAACGTCGGAGTTGAATATGCGCGATATTGTCTCCAGGATGCATCGTTCAACGTAGCTATGATCCCAATAAATCTATCAGCCAATTGACCGCGTTCTATTGAATCCGACAGTCTTCGTACATGACTACGTACACGTATCGTCTCCAGCGCCAAGAAGAGCCCACGCGACATCTGGCTGGTTCCACTTTGAGTTCCCGCCGGCGTTGGACCACGGCACTACGCCAGTGGATGATGGCCTGGACACAGTCTAGAGACAGTCAAGAACTCGACAGCCCGGAGTAATCCGTAGCTCTCTTTTCATGTTGTGAACGGAGCAAGCCACCATTTTTCAGATGGATCCTACCATTCTGGATGCCGATGGGGGTTGAAAGTTAAAGGGTGGGCGATCCTTAGGCATTGCAATGTGCACACAGCAGACACAGAACATTGCTGTGTCAAGCTGTCAGCGTTCTGTTTGCTACGAAGTATTCTCGATACTACGTATGGGATATGATCATCGTTGCCCCAACAGATTGAAACGGGATGTGGTGAGCCTCACATGACGAAGTGCTAGGATGAGCCTTATGAGTTCAAGCAAGAGAAGTGCCGCGTGAGACGCAGTACGCAGTAAGAAGCAGTACGGGGCAATCAATACAAGACGATACATACTACGGAGTACGGGGAGTACTACGTATAATACAAGATCTGGAGGGCGGGAGCTAAGACTAAGCGGGATCAGGAGCTCGCTCTCTCCGCCTGTAACGAATTACCGCTTACGGGAATAATCCAGGCTAATTGCCGCTATTTTAGCCTGCTTCCAGAACATTTAGTCATTGACTCATTTAGTTAGTTAACGTTAACTTAACTAGTTAGTTACTATGTAGTATGTAGTATGTACTAGTATGTAGTTACTCCTTGGGCTGCAAGGGACTTTTCTTTTTGTCTGTATTCCCCCGTCCTTGAGTACGTACATTGTATGCGTCAATATTGTCATTCAATAGTCGACCATCTGCATAAATCTCTCATCGGTGTAACACAGAAAAGCTTCATTCCACTGCCTCCTATGGACGTACTTACACGGGGTATTCATCAAATGTTGGGGTGACATATCGCTACCCTAAAGCAAGAGCTTGCTTAGCGTCCCGGCTTCCCGGGCTGAGAGCCTAGCGTCCTCTTGCTTGCCCGAGGCCCACAATAATTATTTTGTTCTCCGTAAACATCCAAACATTCTTCCTGATTGATCTCAATTATTCTTACTCGCGCTTCGCGTGTTTTTCTCGCAGAAAAGTCCCACGCTTAGTCCAGCATGACCTATCCAGACGGAGAATCTCCCCGCCTTACCGCCGCAATTGGAAAGTGAGACGCCGAATTGCACAAGAAAAAAAAGAGCCAGAAATGGTTCGGACCCATTCTGTGACCGACATCGTTTAGCTTCCCCCGACTCTTCCCGATATTTCTGGACCTGCAAACTCACTGGTCAAGCTTTCTGGGGTCATACACAGTACATTCCATACTTCACTAGAGCTTTCCAGTCTTCACATGCGCAGCTGGCCTGACATCTGAAAGTTGAAAAAGAGCTGTGAGGAGTCAACTAGTCAATCTCGACTCTTGAGTCATCCTGGTCAGACAGACTAACTAACAATTCCAGGGGCCGTTAATCTAGGTTTGTTTCCCCTCTCGTGTCTACTTGCTCCAATTCTCCAACCCAACCTGGAACTCCTAATACACCCGTGCTTCAATTGGAGTGGATTTAGTGTGGAAAACCACCTGGGTCTTGGGGGTCATGTTCCGAAATATACATAGACGGGCCCGTCCGCACTCTGTCTCGCCTCTTGTGAAAGCGTCCATCTCAACCTCCTCGTCTCTTCCAGCTCCCATTCCTTCTGCTGTGCATCAAGCTTCTGAGATTGCCCTGTCGCACGCTACCACCGACGAGATGACTGCTTCTCACTCACACCCTACTCTTCCCTCCCTGTCGAGCACTCAGCTCCGCGCAGCTCACCACGTTCCACAGCCTGGTTACGGAGGTCAATCGTATGTCTTCTTCTATTCAATTCATCAACAAAGCTAATATCCGTGACAGAGAAGGAACATTCGATACAGCCAACCCTCCTTATATCCGCAAATATCTCCGTACCTACGGCCTCACTCCTCCCCGTGCCGAGTCTTACGAAACACAAAAAGCGAGATGTATGACATCTGTCGATCATAGATAACAGCGTGCTGACATGCGTAGGTCTGGCACAGCTTGCTTTGAAGCAGACTCCTATTGAAAAGTACCTATATTTGAGTACTATCCGCAAAAATAATGTTCACCTCTTCTACCGTCTCGTGACGGATCATATTCGGGTAGGTCCCTATCCGATGATTAGTCATCTGACCAGTTGCTAATCTTTACAGGAATTGACTCCTTTAATTTATACTCCTGTGGTTGGCGAAGCTTGCCAACGGTGGTCAGAAATCTACCAACAACCAGAGGGTGAGTCCACTGTCCTAGAGCCGAGGAGCTAAGCTGACAAGAGTAGGAATGTACCTCAGCTACGAAGACAAAGGCAACCTAGCTGCCGTTATTGCCAACTGGCCACAGCCTAATGTTGAGATCACCGTTATAACCGATGGTTCCCGTATCCTCGGTCTAGGGGACCTCGGAATTAATGGTATGGGTATCCCTATCGGAAAACTTTCTCTATACACTGCATGTGCTGGTATTCGTCCCGAAGCCACCCTTCCTTTGACCCTTGATTTGGGTACAAGCAACAAGGCCTTCCGGGAAGATCCTCTTTACATGGGTAGCCGTCGGGATAAGGTGTCTCCGGAAGAAGAGCAGGAGTTCCTTGACGAGCTCATGGCTGCTTTGACTGAGCGCTGGCCTGGCATTGTCATTCAGTTTGAGGATTTCAAGAACCCCTTCCCTGCTCTTCAGCGATACCGTCACACATACACTAGCTTCAACGACGACATCCAGGGAACTGGTGCCGTCATCCTGGGAGGTGTCATGAACGCCGTCAAGCGTTCTGGCGTCCACCCCAAGGACCAGCGTGCTGTCTTTCTCGGTGCTGGAAGTGCTGGTGTTGGTGTAGCTAAACAGATTGTCGACTACTTTGTGCGCGAGGGCTTGACCGAGGATGAGGCCAAGGCTTGCTTCTACCTAGTCGACTCCAGAGGTCTCGTCACCGCTGATCGTGGCGACAGACTCGCAGACCACAAGATCTACTTTGCCCGCAAGGACAATAACGGCCAGCAATGGAAGACTCTTGACGAAGTCATTGATCACGTCAAGCCAACCATGCTTATTGGTCTCTCAACCATTGGAGGTGTCTTCACCCCTGAAATCTTGAAGAAAATGGCTTCTTTCAATGAGCAACCTATTATCTTCCCTCTATCCAACCCCTCGTCCAAATCCGAATGCGACCTCGAAGCAGCTATTGTCAACACCGACGGCCGTGCCCTGTTCGCCTCCGGCTCGCCATTCATGCCAGTCACATTCACCAACTCCGCCGGTGAGACCAAGATCTACTACGGCGGCCAAGGCAACAACATGTACGTCTTCCCCGGTATCGGCTTGGGCACAATCCTCTCCAAGGCCGTCGAAGTCACCGACAGCATGGTCTACGCCTCCGGTGAAGCACTCACCAAGTGCATGCTTCCCGAAGAAATTGAAAAGGGCTTCTTGTACCCCGACATCACCCGCATCCGCGAAGTCAGTGTCGTCGTTGCACGTGAAGTCATCCGCGCCGCCCAGGAAGCCAAGGTGGATCGCGAGACCGCCATTCGCGAATTGAACGATAACGATCTCGACGCCTACATCCGCGTACGCATGTACAACGCCCATTCCGAAGTGGCCTCTCTCGAACGTGAAGTCGGTGCTCTCCTATCTTCAATTGGCCGACCCTTCCCGAATGGAAATGGCTATTTCGGACATGCAGACGCAAGTGACGACAAGAACGCCAAGCTATAATCAAATATAACACCATATAACCACCACCATTTATATACACATATATTTGATATCCATTTGAGCGCTTTATTCTGTCATATTGTTACTTGATTGGTTCGTTTTGTTACTCTGCATATATTAGTTAGGTCTGGCTTCTTTCTCATCTACATAGAGGGGAAACAAAATCGGGGTTGGATTGATGGCAATGGAATGGGAAATGGAATACCCAAGGTTATTCGGCTGTCCTGACATGAACATTGAAGTATCGTCGTCATAGAAATTTAATATAGCTTTGATCTTTTAGATATCAAGCTCAAAAGTCTAGGCCTCGTCATAGTTACCCGGTGAATGGCGTAAGCCTCTTCTACATGTGAAGATGAAGGATACTCTTAACTGTTGACTTATCACATGCCTCCTAAACCGTCCGATAGTGACTATTGCATGAAGAAAGTTCATCGAAACAGGCAATACTAGAGAGAGAGAGAGAGAGAGAGAGAGAGGGATGCTCCTAAGTTCTCCGGAATGTCTACATACTCACCGGGTACGAACTTTTGTGCATTGACGCGTTGATGGATGTTATCTCGGTGATTTACGGTGAGAGATTCGAAGTTGAGATGAGGAGGGGGATTAGCCATGATTCAATCAATAGTTACTATGTACGTAGTCATCTGGAGGAATACCCGTGTTGTAGCTGCGGCTTACCTAGCCGTGGTTGAATCGCGGGGTTTGGTGGATAGCCCTAATTCAATAGCCGGGGGAGAGGGGATTACATGTGATGATACGAGGATTGACAGGCGCTTGGATTGAAAGTGACCTGGCAATTGATCTCAGTCATGGTTGTCGTTATGTTAGTCGTTCTTTGCTGGATGAAGTCCTATGTATGTTATTCCAATAGCTGTCGCTCGGACTATATGCCTTAAACAGTAACACCAGCTGATGCAATTCCTAATTGAAATTTATCTCAGAATCTCAGCCGCTCTTAGCCC